>CATIWR010044765.1:0-17838 GCA_949677035.1 Omphalea diandra
TGTCTAAATAATACACTATTTTTTTTTATAATTTATATAAATCTAAAATTTTTATATAAATTATTATATATATATATATATATATATATATATATATATATATATATATATATATATATATATATATATAATAAAAGAAAAATATTTTAAAAGAAGTAAGAAATTAATTATCTATCTACATAATTAATTATCTATCTACATAAAATGATAAAAATATAAAATAATTTAAATAATATTAATTTAAAAATTATTTATATTTTTATATTTTTATATTTAAAATAAAAATAAAATAAGAATTTATTAAAGTATTTTATAAAAATTTTTATATTATAATTTATGCAACATATGAAATAACAATTAGTTGTTTGTTATTATTATTATTATTATTATCAGCATCGATACTCACTCCATTTATTATTTTAAGTTTTCATATTTTTTCTTAACTCATAAGTAATTTTTTTTTGGCTCTATTTATAAAACTTTGTTTTTTTCCCCATAGGTTATTGCTTCAAGGTATTTAATATATATATGCCCCCATTTTAGTGGACCTCAATAATCAATGAAGCTATTGAGTATAGGAGCCCAATTATTGAGGTATGCTTTTAGATTGTGAAGCCAAATTTCCATTTCCAGTCTGTAGCGAAAAGAAGCAAGTAATTTTCTTAAAATAAAAAAATTTTAATTTTCTTAAATTATTTTTTAAAAATAAAAAATAATGTAATTTTTATTAACTAATTTTTGCGTACATTAAATATTTAATACCATTTATTAATCTAGTCATGAAAAGATATATGAACAGAAGTAAGTATCCTCAGTATTGAAAGAAAAAAAAAGAAAAAGAAAAAGAAGAGGCAGAAATATATTAAAGAGTATATCTAAAGTGCTTATGGGTACATGCTATTAGTAAATAGTTTGGTGATATTGGGTTCAATTCTCTTAGAGTAAAAGTTAAGAACTGAAATTTTCTTTCTTTTTTTTTTTTGAAATTCAAGATTTTTCTATTTTTGTTCTTAATCAAAATAGCATATGAGCTCAGATCCTCCCTCTTAAAAAAAACATATATAATTACAATCAATATATATATATATATATATATAATAAACTTTATTTTGTATAATTGGATATCAAAATTTATTTCTATAAAAAAAATTAGATGAACAATAATAATCGAAAAAAAATATCCAATCTCAGTTTTGGATCTTTTATGTCTAATCTAAATCAACATCTACTTAGGCACATGACATTTTTTTTAAAAAAAAAAATCTTTTGCAAATAAAACCATTGACTCCTAATTTTCAATGGGGATAAAAAAAAAAAAATTTAATACCTAACACCAACTATTTGTTGCTAACGTTATTTGTTGAATGATAGCACGGGGATCATGCTCATGTATCTAAGACTAACTACAGCTAATAACAGCGACCCTTTACACGCGCACACATATATATATATTATTTATTTATTTTATTTGTAAGATATTTTAGATATTAAAAAAGTAAGTTGTTAAATAATTTAATTGACTTAAGATTAATAAAGTAAGTCTACTCGTGTTTAGACTAATAGTTTTAATTAATTAAAGAGAGCTTGAATGAATTAAAGGGAAATCAAATCGAAACTTTGCAATAAAGGATAAAAATAAAAGTCTGAAAAGGAAACAGCAAAAGTTGCAAACGGCCGACGCATACTCTAACATCATCATTGCTTACTGGCGCGCAAAATAGCTTTTTGGTTTTGGCTTTTCGAAAAGATACGATACAGTAGAAAAAACCAATTTTAATTTTATATATCAAATCAGAATTCTTCTTCCCTAATCTATCTATATCAAATTTTTGTCCTTTTTATTTTAAAACTACGATTTCTATCCATTCTCATCTCTTTTTAAAAGACTTAAAAATTAATATATAATTGTTTTATTATTAAATTATAAATTATAAAATTTTATTAATATTATATAAATGAAAAATTCTTATTTTTCTAAAAAAACATGTGAACATAAACTTTCTTGTTCTCAATATATATTTTCAAAAATAGATAAATCGATTAACGGAATTATCTGTGAATAATAACGTCCCACGTGGCATCCTTTTGAACATTCGAATTCCCACCTCAATAACGGAAAACAAAGATTTGTGAAATAGAACAGCCCAAAATGTAAGAATAACACTAATGGAGATGTACGGCTCATTTTTATTCACATATTTGTAAAAAAAAAATATACGATCACTTTAATTATATATAAAACAATTATTTATAATTATAATATTTTTTTAAATATAAAAATATTTCCCATTTATAGTTAATATAAAATAATTATTGGAGTGTAAACGGGTGCAAAAATAAGTCTTATCCTGACATATCAATATCAGAAAATTAAAAATAACAAGAAAAGAACAAAAGCCAAAGCTCCTTAAAAGACTAAAAAAAAAAACAAATGAGAAAATGGAAAATGGACCCCATCATCTAGAACACCTTGACTTTTATAAACCTGTAAACGGGTCCCAAATTCCATGACTCACCATTATAAACTTCATTGCCAAGAAAATGACATAAAATTAACATTTTCTTCTCTAATATTGGCCATTAATAAATAGTCGGTGAGAGCCTAATGACCCTATTTTTCTGTCTTCTCACCAAAATCTCTCCTTAACAAACAAAGCAGCAATAAACCTTCCTTCTACTTCCTCTCCTCTTCATCCTCTCTCGCATCTCGTGCAACAAAACCATGTTAGATCCCTCCACAAAATTTTCCAACCGAATAAGTGACAGTTACAAAAACAGCTATGGTGCGAGAACCCAGACGAGATTTTCACAGAATTACCGTAGTTGGAATAATACTAATCCAGTTGCGGATTTTACTGCTGAAAGAAGATTGATTGATGATGATGATGATAATGATGACAAGTCAGGGGTGTTTTCGCCTCCTTTATGGAGGACGAGTCCAACTAGAAGCCCCCAACATGGCCAAAACCATTATCGGAGTCTATCTCCATCGTCGAGAGCTCAAGCCATTGCTAGAGGCCAAAAGGAGCTAATGGACATGGTAAGTAGAATGCCTGAAGGGTGTTATGAGCTTTCGTTGAAAGATATTGTGGAGCATACCCTGGTTGATGCTGATCAGGCTAATAAAAAAGAACAAGAAGACAATCAAGATCAACATCGAGAAGAAGAAAGTTTTGGTAAAGAAATGACTAGTATAATTAATGGTGATGATCATATAGTACGATTAGAGAAGAAAAAGAAGGATGTGAAATTAGTGCAGATGAATAGAAGTGGAAGCATGGATAATAATGGAGGAGGGTTTCTTCTCAAGATGGTGTTTCCAATTTCTTGGGGTTCAAAAAAGAAGAAGAAGACGATTAACAAGACTAATAGTTACAGTAATTCGGGGATGAGGATGGTGAAGACTAATAGTGGAAGAGATGGACGGGTATCTCCAAAGCCTCTTTTATTGGATGGATCCGCGAAGAATGGCGGAGAGAATGAATGGTGGAAGAATAGATTTGTGGAGGCAGCGGAGTGTGAGAGTGGTGGATTTAGTAGCAATAGTGGAAGCTCAAAGAGCAGTGGTAGCAGTAGCAGCAGAAGTAGCCGCTGGAATAGCAGCGGCAGGTATGGCATAAAAATGAAAATTCTTACTCAATTTCTTGCTCTTTTTTCTTTTGCAATGGAGGTTTTAAAAGATCTATATGTCACGTAAAACTAGTCAATTCGAGCAACAATCAGAGCCCAATTAACCCTTTAAAGAGGGGGAAAAATGAGTCAAGTCGACAGAAAACTATTGTCAGTTTTGATCCATTATTTTTCAACTTACGAGTTTTTTTATTAATTTTTAGATCTCAGTGATACTTGCTTTCTTAATTTCCAAAACATGTAAAGGAACGTTAGAATTTCTCTCAAATTGCTCTGTTTCAAAACAGAGTATGCAGCAGGGGGATAAGTTATATGTTTATTGCACCAAGAATAGGTCTCTTCATCATATGAAAACTTTAATTTCCCTTTTAGTCAAAATCCTTGTTAAAGAAAAGAAAATGCAGGCAAATGAACCCTCCCCAAAAAAAAAAATAAAAAAGGTTCTGTTGCTTTTCTTTATTATTATAAATTGCCTTGAAATTAGAAGAGTCTGGTGGTTTTAAGACTGGATTCTTGAATTGATGGTAATGCAGGAATGGAAAAGGTGGTTGCTGGTTTTTCATTTTTGGGAAGAGGGAGAAGAAGGCAACGAAATAAAAGGATTAATTTCTTGAAACTCAACTCAATTAGTAGGGTCAGCCTATGGATATCATGACACGAGACGTGAACAAAATCTTTACGCTGACCGTCACATTTGGCGATCCATCCGCCTTCTTTTTCCGAGCTTAGGACTAGCCATGTTGTGGCTAAGCTCATACCTGGATGGAGATGAAGACTATTTATTCTGTTAAGAATCAAAGAATGTTTATAAAGTGCTATGTTGGTATCCCAATTCCAATAAGTTGGTATATACTGTTAGAGCAGGAGATGCCACCATAGAGAGTTGCAGTGTAGAATGTATATTCTTACTGATGGTTGAAAGAGTCTGTGTTATGATTGTCCAATTATTGTTCGTATCTTCTCCTTTTCCTCATTGTTTTTGGGTTATATTTTTCATTTTTGTTTCAGTTTTTTTGATATCTATAGTGTATATATACATACGTCCTTACTGAATGTGCTTAGTAAGATGTGAGTATTTGATGTTCTGCAATTGTTGTATTGAATCTGAATAGTTTTGAAGAGTTTTATCAGTGGAGAAAAGCTATTTCATCAAGAGGCAAATTCATTATTTGTTCATGATTTGCCAATTACATTTACAACTAGATTTTTTTTTTCTTTTCTTTTTTAGATTGATTAGATTTTAATTAGAATTTAAACTCGCAACTTAATTATTTTAAATACGATTCTGCTAAAAATATTATTTCATAAGCTCATCAAGAGTAAAGTTGTACATTCAGGAAAGATTAATATTTTGCATAATGCGAAACTGAATCCTAAAAGTTATTTGATACATTTGAAACACATTTTTTATTAATTTAATTTTAATTAAGATTTAAACTTGAAATTTTACAATAATATTGAATACCCCTCTCATCCCCTGGCATTAGCCCTGCACCTGTTCTTGAGAATCTTGCTTTGCCAAGGCTTCAGACGATGCCTCCTCGTGCCGCACGATGCCAATGGTGCGGTATAAGTGCAACACTCCTCGTGCTGCACGATGCCAATACTGCAGTGTAATTACAACACTCGAGCATTGTGCCCAAGCCTAACATCAGCAACACTTGGCGCTACCAGAAGTGTGGGACTCTGCTCTAACAGTGCAGACTCCATCATCGCAGGCGGGAGCATTGGCCCTAAGGGGGTGACTGACCATACCCCTTAAAAATGTAAAGAGCAACTTCAAACCTGACAGGAGAAGAACATCGATGTGGTTGAGGAGACTCCCCTCTAAACAATTCAATTCTTGGAGTTTTGAGCTGAAATTTTGTACATATTTTAAGGACAACCAAATGAAGCTAGGCAAAACATTTTAGAAATCTTAAATGCATAATTTTAGTACTCTATAATATACTTATAAAATTTTATTATTCACCTTAAATTATAATAATTTCCATTGCTGCCCATCTCAAATCATGACCCTATGATGCATGGAAACTCTTGGAGTGAAAGGTTTTCGTGTTTTGGAAATGTTTCCTTTCAGAAATCTTACCGAAAGTTGTCCGAAATGGTTCGGATATGTTTCTACAATTTTGAAAATTTAAGAAACATGTTTTCACTTTGAATACACATTTCTTTTCTATTATTAATTTTGATTATGAAACTTATAGATATTTAATATTTATTTTTTAAAATATTTAATTGATTATTATTATCTCATTTAATTTTTTATAACAAATATTGATTTAGATAATTATTTTTTGCATAATTTCATAATTAATTGCTTCAATATTTATTATGTGTAAGAAAAAATATTTTTAAATACATTCCTATATTTTTTTATATTTACAGATTTCATTTCGTACATTTTTAAAAAATATCGATTCCCTGTATCTCTGTTTTTCATTTCTGCCTTACCCGTTTTTGTGTGATCTGATTCACCCGAAAATCTAGTGAATTTCAAATTTTTATAAATGTGAGACAAGGAATTCAATTACTTGTGTTAGTTGCACAAGTTAAGGTGTCTGATATTTCTGATTTGTCTGCTGCTATTACAACAAAAAACAGTTTTCTGAGTCAAGATTTTTTTTTTTTTCTGGGGGGGTTGGTATTGCTTTAGACCATTGATTGAAAGAAGAACAAGTTTGGGAGTTGGAGTTATGTTTTGGAGATGCGGTGTGATGTTGGTAGTGGTAACTTGTCATTTATAAAAGAAAAGGACAACATCTTATCATTTCGTTTGGTTTTTGAGTCCTCAACTTGTGGATGGATGCTTGGTAAACTCCGGCATTAGAAAGCCTTCTAAATTCCAATACTTATGGGTTCAAAATTATGACTAAAATGATGAAATTTGGAATTTTAGACAGCTAGATGCCGCCAACCGCCAACTTACATTACTAATTATAAACCATCAAACTAAATAGGCTTTTAAATTTTATTTTGTAGTAGTGAAAGTCATTTTGAATACATGTACGACACACCATATTTGCTTATTATTATAATTATTATTATTCGGGAATTGGAAGAATTGAGGGACATTAGGAGCAATTGAGATCTGAAAATAGGTTAGATCTAATTTGTGGACGTATTAAAAATGATGTGAGAAGGTACATTATCTAGATGCTCCATTGGAGCAATGATTACTTTTCAAGCAAAAAAACAAAAAAGCATGGAAATTATTTTATTTCAATTAGGTATAGTCGTTCCTGTCATAAAATGCCAGCCTTCTAAGCGAGGAAATCAAATTAAATTTCACTTTCTCCACATGAAAATTTAAAATGTAAAATTAGGTAGAAATTATATGTTACATAATTACAGGAAACATCTTATATAAGTGTATATACTTCTCTAATAATCACTTACTTTTTTTTCATATGAATTTTTTTTTTGTTAAGGGGTGATTAGATGAGCACATAAACACTCGAATATATGTAAAATATTGATAAATGCTCCACGAAATTTTTTAAAAAAAGAGTGACCTGCTACACAAGAAAAAGACTAACAAAAGGCTAAGAGTCTCAGGATGCCCTAAAACAAGTACTCAGATATCAGGAACGCTCTTTTTGTAAATTAAAGTAAAATTAAGTGTTTAAGCTTAAAATTAGAATCAAGCTTTTTTCTTTTATCTTAACTCTCTATTTATAGCAAGAAAAATAGCAATAGATGTTAAAGAGTCTTGAATAGACTTTAAAATAACAGATTTTCTTTGTTCTAATCGGTTTGGATATTAATGGATCCGAACTGGAATTGGCGGACTTCAGATATTGGGACTCTATTCTCGGACTTGCTCGAGCAGCTCGATTCGGTATGTGTCGCAACTAGCAGGCCTTCTATACCATTGGTTGCTCTTCTTGGCCTCAATGGGTCATCTTACATAAAGCTGTTGGGTTCGGCACACCAACAAGATATTTCCATAATACATCGTAAAGGTTGACAATCTTGCAGAGAAATGAACATTGGTTTATCGAGAGATGGGGCCAATAATGAATGTTTTTAACCTAGTTTTAGTTCAGCCATTTAGATCCGTTGGATTCAATTAGTTAATTTTTTATTTTTAAAAAAATTTTATATAAATTCTATTTAAAAAATAAAAAAAATAATATAATAACTTAACGCAAAATATTTTTAATATTTAAACTTTGAATAAAATAATATAATGTTTAGAAAATTTAAAATTTTCATAAAATTATATAATTTTAAATTAAATCGGTTTGATTCGATTTTCAAATTTTATTTTTTTAATTAACTGATTTTGAATATTGAGTCGAATCACATCATTAATTGATTCCTTATTTTATTAATCTAATCCATTAGTATGATTCAGTTCTCAAAATATGACTAATAATAACAGGACAATTTTTGCCACACATGACTTCGGCTCATGGCATTGCCAAGCCCAGCCCATAAAAGTAAGCCAACAGCACAACGACGCATGTCCCACTTACGTTGATTTTATTGAAGGAGCAAAATTAAAAGTTAAGATCATATTAAATTTAATGCATAATCAAGAAAATTAAATAAGATCCAATTGTAACTAGTTTCCTCATTTTCTTAGTCCCTCTAATAATTAATTAACAAATTAAAATCAATTATTAAAATATTATTAAAAAATCAACTCTAATTTTGTGAAGGGATGTGTACTATATTATAGTTAAAAATTAGCCAAAGAAAAATCTTTATTTTGTAAAAGCATTGCATGATAAAAGTACATGATTATTGTTATTTTAAAAGTGTTTTACCAAGTGTTAACAACCACAATCCCAAGTGGTTGTTAACACTTGAGATTAAGAAAAAAAAGACATTTGAAAGTAAGAAAAAGAGAATGAAATGCAATTACTTAAAATTTTTCAATTTCATCCTTTAACCTTTGATTTGAAAATTAAGAGAAAAAGACATTTAAAAGTAAATGAATGTAAATTTTTAAATTTTATTTATATGCTACAAAAACTTATAAATGAAGTTAACTCATTAATCTCGTTTGCATTCCATTTTTTAACTTCCTCTGATTCACTCTCATGCAAACCCTTAAGAATGTGCACAATCTTATAGGAATGATAACTAGATAGGAAATTTTCTTTTTTTTTTTTTTTTTCTCTTCACAGTGCAAAAAGGTGGGGATTACACCCTCATTTCACAAATTTCCATAAAAAATTTAAATTAGATCGAGTGAGAATTCATAATTCAAAAAGTAAAAACTTAGAGAATCGTAATTTTTTTCAAAAAATATGATGATAAATAGTTGTTACCTTTTTAATGTATATATGAAATAGTTAAAACCTATTTCTCACAAATAATCAAATTATTTCTTTGTATTATTGTGTCATTTTTTGTGAGAAAAATAAATTTATTAAAAATATATAATAGTTAAAAGTTAAAAATTAAAATTAAAAATTAAATGAAAATATATAAAATCTTATTTAACTTTTTCTATGTAAACAATATCATTTTTACTTTTGCATAGTATCGTTGTTTCTATAATAATATAAAATTTAATAATTTTTTAGAATATTTCTTTAGTATAAAAAATACTCCACTTTTATTGTAAAAGTATATTATATAATATAAAAATTCAATCCATTTTAAATTTTTAGATTAACATAAATATTTATTTTATTATAAAATTTAATCAATTTAGACTTAATCAATTATTTACTCTTAAAATTTAAATACAATATAAAAAATATTTTGTCTGATATTTCTATTAAATGAGAATTAAATATCTAATTATTGTACACTTATACTATTTTTATCTTTTATTTATATGCCTTAATTTTTATTTTTTTTACTTTGCTATTTGCATAATACGTACTTATTCATTTTGTTCACTTTCAATCTTAACTTTAATTTGTTATTATTTAAGATATTTTAAGTAATTTATTTACTTTGCAAATAATTATTGTCTATCATTTATGTTCATAAATCTTAATTTTTTATAAATAAATAGACAACACTTAATCAATAATTTTAATTTTAATAGACAACACTTAATCAATAATTTTAATTTTAAAATATATTATATAATTCAACTTTAAAAATTTTTTAAATTTGTCACTAAGTATACATGTATACTTGTGAGATTAATTTATTTTTTAACTCTTATATATTCGAATAAATTAACATTTAACTATTTTATATTTGTAATACATTTATTTTTTCAAGAAATGACTCATTAATATAAAAATAATTTAATTATTCATAATAAATGAGTTTTAGCTATTTAATATTTACATAAAAAATGATAACTATTTGTCATTGCATTTTTTTTAAAAAAATTATGATTATCTAGGTATTTAATTTTAAATTATAAATTCATGATATTCTACAATAAAATTTTATAATAAATTATTTATCTAAATAAATTATATTTTAATTATTTAGAGAATATATATATATATATATTCGATTTAGTTAGATTTCATATATCAAAACAAATTAAATAAAATTTTATATAATTTTTAGTCATTTTCTCTTTTTTGGGTCTAACTAAACTTTTTAAAAAAGTTTTGGGATTAGATAATTTTTTATCCATTTTTTAATAATCATATATTGGTTTGAGGATAGATTTGAAAGGAAAAATTGAAGTTTTTTTTTTTATAAGCATAAACTTTTATTGATAATAGGGGAAAAAACCCTACCTATAACTAAGCAAACAAGCAAGAGCAAAGAAAAATGAAGTATGAGCATTCTTTTTACCTAAAAAAGAAGTAAGGAATAAATTTAAAAAAACTAGTCCCGTCTTGTCTTATAAAGTAGAGCCTCGGATTGTCTTATCTTAAGATTTCAGGACACAACATATGATAGTTTGATTTTAATGACTTACAAAATTCATTTTTTATCTAAAAAATTTTAATTTTTTTATTAATATAAATATAATTATAAATTAATGAAAGTATATAATTCTTATATTTGAATATAAATAATTTATATACTTGCTCATATACATTGTGTGTGCCTATATATATATATATATATATATATATATATATGCACGCTAAACTTCAGTAGAATTTACAACACTTAGAGAAAATATAATGAAAATTTGTTAATCTTTCAAACAGTTTTGAAATTAAAATAAAATAGTTTAGTTTTCAATTTCAATTTAATATTCTTATATCTTGTGCACAACTTTACTTTTCACCTACAATATTTTTAGAGGAGACTAATGTCGAATTTAAAATTTTTTGATATAATTGAATAAATATTTAACAACTAAAGTACCAAAGTGACAACTATAAAACTAATAAAAATGTATAAATCTACACACCTACAAAATCTACACAAATATCATTACAATTACTTGGGCAACAGATTTAAAAGGAAATAAAATATATTATCTAATAATTTTAGTGATGAATATGCAGATTTTACAAATATTTTTGTCATCTTTGCTCAAATATGTGTAGTATATATATAATTTATATATTTTTCAATTTTTAAGATTAGAATGAAAATTTTTATTAGTGAATTTTAGTGAAATTAAAGTAATATCAAAATTTTTTATTGTCAATTTAATCCTACTTAAAGTCAAATTAACTTAGAAAAATAAATTGTTTAGTGATATTGGATAAGTTGATTAAAAATTATCACTATTGAGAAATTTCTTTTCATATATCATAGATCTAAAAACATATGATAGAAGACAATTAATGAAAGAAGTGAGATCCCTTAACCAAGATAGTATGTAATAAAAGCAACCTCTCTTAAATATAATTACCTTAACAAATATATGATAGTTAGCTCATAATAATTTACTCTTTTCTTTTTTTTTTTTATAGCATCCAAATTACAACAAAGTTCAAAATCGAATTTAAAATATAGCAAATATATATATCATCGCTTTCTATATTTATTTAATAACATAATGATATATAAATTAATTAATAAATTATTATTGTGATTATATTTTTTAAATATAATTGTGATTATATTTTTAAATATAAAAATGTTTATATTATCATTTAATATTTAATATGTAATTAATTAGTTAATTAATTATATATCCACAACAATAAAATCCTTAGATCTTTAAAGATACAATAGTTTATTATTTTCTATTACACACTATTTGACATTTATAGATTTTGTTGTATTGAAATCGCTCTCTCTACCTCTACTCAAGTGTCATGCATGTAGTAACTATAATTATCTCTTGAACCCATTAATCATGATAATTACAAGTCCCATTCCATCATTAATCATAACTCTTAAAAAATTGCAAAGGGGGACTAGCTCCCCCTTCTTTTCTCTTTTCTATTATCAGTCAAAACCAACAACAAAAGAACACTTGTGGCTTAGGGGGCTTGAACCCATGCAAGCCCCCTCTAGTTCCGCCAAGGCACATAACTTTAACTTATTTATTTTAAAAACATTCAACATTTACAAGATCAATTACAAATTATTGTTGTCGGTAGCTATAGAATTTATTATGTTAGAGGATGGCAAAAATGGTCTCCTGCTGTTATCAAAATCATCTTAAATATTTATGAGTGGTTATAACGTGAAAGTTTATTTCAATTTTCTTGGGACCATCGTTGTTCTCTCAAATCTATATAATATGTATAAAAGCTAAGAAATTGCATATGCTTGTATTTGTTCACATTATCTTAACTCTGTTATTAGTATTCTAAGTGGAATTAGCTTTTATTACGTTACGTTTAATTACATTTTGTATCGTCATTCAATTTGCCTTATATTAGCATTTATGAAATTATGTTTAATTATATTTTATGTGGAAGTGACAATTTTTTATCCGATCTAAATCCACCTGAAAAAAGTTGATTCAAATCTAAGTAAACCTAAAATGATCCAATATGAATAAACTCAAAATGACTTGAAAATTTTTGGATCAAATTGGTTAAAGGTAAACTCGATGAGTCAAATCAAGACTGATTCAAGTGAATCGCTTCGTAATTCGACCAAATGACAATATAGAAAAAGATAAATTTTATTACTAAATATATATAAGGTAGTGTAATTAAAATGAAAAAGAAATTTATTTTAAAAAATATTTACATTATTTAATTAAATTCAAATTCAAATTCAACTTTAATTTTAGTTTTAATTTTAATTTTATTTTAAATATAATGATATTTCTGTATTTTAATAAATTTACTAATATTATTGTATTTTTTCATATGCCTAAATTATAATTTCTTATTTATTGTGACAAGTTATTTACTAAAAATAAAAGTTACTTATTGTGATAAAATAATTTTTTCATAATTTTTAAAATCATTTAATATAGTATATTATAGTTACAATATTACTTCTTTTTATATGTAATTTTTTTGTGCTAGAAATTCGGTGCCAATATATTATGATTGAAAAGTTGATATCATAATTTATCTTGTATACCCATTTATTATAGCAAAAATTTTTGAGCTCATTGACTCAAAAAACTCAAACATTTTCTCAAATTTTCAATTGTATCAAAGTTTCTAATTAAATCCATTATACCCTAATTTGATGGATTGATTTCAGTTGTACCCTAAATCAAAATCAATATTCAGTAGAGTGTATATTTAGACTCAATTAACCTTTAAAATTTTCAATTAGTTCAATTAAATTCAAAATTAAATTTTAATCTTACTAAGATAATATTTTTATTTTTACTCAATTCAAATAATTTTTATAAAATATTAAAATTTATTTTTATTTAGTTGATAAATAATAAATTTTATATTAATTTCATATTTTTAAATTATGAAATTTTATTTTTCTGTATTTAAATAATAAACTAATAAATTCTTAATTTTTATTTCAAGGATAAATTTTTTGAGAATGTTTAGATTTATATAATGTAATTGATATTTTTAATATTTCTTAGAAGTTTTTATTTTAAATGATTTGAATAATTTATTATTTAAAATATATAAATTAGTTTTTTAATGAGATATTGAAAGAATTTTTTTTAAACAAATTTGAGATTGAGGGATTTGCAAATTATAAATTTTAATTTTTTACATTTAAATATAAAAGTATCATGTAAAAATATATAATAAATTTAATAAGTAAAAATGAGATTAAATTGAATAAAAAACAAAGTATTACCTTAATTAAGCTCTTGTAATTGATTTTTAATATTTCTTAAAGTTTTTATTTTAAATGATTTAAATAATTTATTGTTTAAAAGATAAAAATTAAAATTTTAAGGAGAGATTGAGAGAAATTTTTTTTAATGAGATA
This sequence comes from Omphalea diandra, assembly GCA_949677035.1. NCBI lineage: Eukaryota > Viridiplantae > Streptophyta > Magnoliopsida > Malpighiales > Euphorbiaceae > Omphalea > Omphalea diandra. The sequence goes on from CATIWR010044765.1 coordinate 13,852, forward strand.
TTTAGAGATTTTATGAATTATAAATTTAAATTTTAAAATTTATAGATTTAAATATAAAATCAAAAGTTTTCATATAAAAGTATATTATAAATTTAATTAAGAAAAAAAGATTAAATTAAATATAAAATAGATTAAATAGATTAAACTCATGTAATTGATTTTTAAATATCTTTTAAAGGTTTTTATTTAAAATTATTTAAATAATTTATTGTTTAAAATATAAAATTAATTTTTTAAATATAGGTTGAGAGAAATTTTTTAAAATGAGAGATTTAGAGATTTTATGAATTATAAATTTTAATTTATAATTTTTTTATTTTTTAAATTTAAATGTAAAATTGAAATTCATCATATAAAAGTGCATAATAAATTTAATTAATGAAAAAATGAGATCAAATTGAATAAAAAATAAAAATATAATCTTGATTAAGCTCAAGTAATTATTTTTAGAATATTTTTAAAAATTTGTATTTTTAATATTTTTAAATAATTATTATTTAAAATATAAAAATTAATTATTTTTAAGAAGATTGAGCTAAATTTTGTTGAAGAAATGAGATATTAAGAGATTTTATGAATTATAAATTTTAAATTTTAAATTGAAATATAAAATTAAATTTATAATAAAAATGTATATAATAAATTTAATTAAGTAAAAATGAGACTAAATTGAATAAAAATAAAAGTGTTATATTAATTAAGCTCTAAACTTAATTTTAAATTTGATTAAACTAATTAGAGAAATAAAGGTTAATTGAGTCTAATTATGCAATTTACTAAATTCTGATTTCGACTTGCGATATAACTAAAATCAATTTGTCGAATATGATATAATTGACTCAATTAGAAGTTTTGGATGCAATTGAAAATTATATAAATGTTTGAATATTTTAAGGTCATTAAGCCAAACTTTTACTATATTTTCTTAAATGATTAAATACATAAAATAAATTTATCAAAAGTTTACTTTTTTTTTTTTTTTATAATAGGTGTGAGAAATTTGATTTTTGTTATGATAAAATCACATATTAATATAAAATGAATTTATCACCCATTTTTATTATAATACACAAAATTTTGTAATGAGTGCTTTGCTATTATTAAACATTATATTTTTATTTGTAAATTAGTTTAAATTATGATATATGATTTGAATATAATTTTATATGAACTTAATTTAATTATTTATTTTTATTATATATAGTCATTTGCTTAAACATAAATAATATGTGATTTATTAAATATTTAAATAAAAATAAAAAATTTTAATTAATTTTTGATTTACATAAAATCTATCTGATTAAAAATAACTTTGTAGGGGAAAATTATTATTTTCTCTTAACAAATTATAAGAAAATATTTTATAAATAATAAAAAATCTAAATAAATATTTAAAATTAAATAACAAATGTTTCAACTCGATCTTAAATTTCATTTTAAAAAGTAAACTCAAAAACTTCTGAACTCGAAAATGACTCAACCTACAAAATCTTTCAATCCAAAATAACTCGACTTAATCCATTTGCCACCTCTATGTGATAATTGATTTTGTCTTTTATTGTTCTTTGGGACTTTTCAAATAAGTCTCTCATTTTCACATTTCAATAAAAAGAATAATTCTATCATTGTTATCATATAAAAATTATTTTAAATACCTATTTATCTTAACTTTAATTTAAACACTTAAATTATAAATTAAATTATTTGTAATACTAATATTACTAATAAAAAATGTATAAATATACACAACATTGTGCGCGCATTATTAACTAGTATTTTATGATAGGGACAACACCTATCGAATAAAATTAAAAGGAGAAGGTATTAATCCCCAAAATCCAAAATTATTAGAAATTGCATTAGCATAAGAGACGCTTAATGTTATACTAATTTTTATTTATCAGGTGCCTTATATATGAATCTACATACATTTTGTATTTATTTTAAATCTAATTGTAATTGGCATTAGTTATTTATTATTTGAGTTTATTTAAATATTTTTTTATATAGAAGATCTCTTTTATTTAGAATAATTGATAGATTTTAGTTAAGTTTGCTTCGTTTTAGTCTTAAAAATTGATGTTTGAGTAAATTCACTTTTTCTTAATCTTAAAATTTATAATTGGTATATTTGAGTCTAAATTTAGTGATACCAAAGTTCATGTCTCACTAATGTAAAATTATTTTTCCTCTATATTAAGAGATTAATCTCTCTAATTCATTTGATCTCATATATTCATTTTAAATTTCAACAAATGTATTATCTTTTTCAGTTATTCAATTTTACTGCTTATTCATTTTATTCGGTCATCACTCTTCAAGTAGATGTCCTTGTAGGATTTGGATTTGGACCAAGGATTAGTATTGAAGGATCTGCATATATCTTTTTGTTTTTTTTTTAAAAAATGTATTTGATGCCGAAAATGTAGAATTAATTGGTTAATATTTATAGTTTCCAATAATCGTTCAATCTTTTGTTTTTTTCCTTTTTGTGAACACTAAAATAAAATGTCACACAATAACAAATCTTTATATTTAAATTAAATTTTAAATTACGATTTTCGTTTTGTCAATTCAGAGGTCACCTCATGCGTACATATAGAACATACTATAGATAGATATAAATGATTATGTGTAATCTTCCTTAAATTTCATAAGCTGTTCGTGTTTTTCTACAAAACTATTTATTTGGTTTGCGTTTTCTTTTTATTGTCCAAAAACACGAGGAACACAAGTTCATAATTACCTCAAGATGATCTCCCAGTTGAATGAGAAAGACATTAGGTGGTATATATATATTGATCCATTTTCCATGATGGGATAGAACTTGAGAAGGCCACCATTCACATCTTGGATGAGAGAAATAATGAAGCCAGGATCGGTATGAGAAGGAACTCCAATGGAACCTTTTGACTGGCAATTTGGTGGATAGAGATTCATGGCGCTACATCAAAGCCTGATTCTAGCTTAAAAGCTTTTTCTATGTAGGTTTCTTCAAAGCCCAAGATCTTTGATATTGACCTTGCTAAACCTATTTTCACATCATAGAATCTCTTGAAGTACTCTTGTAAAACGTCACTGTAGATTGATAGAAAAAATTTAAACCACATGTTCGTGAATGAAGTAGCAATCTATCATGTGCACTTTAATACTATATCAATACATTTTAGTTTTGCCAACATTTTAATGAAAATTTTCATGTGATTAGTAGAAAATCTGCCTCTCTTAATTACTTCATCTCTGATAAATATATATTTAAACATTTCATTGAATTATCATTCAATTATTTGGTTTACTTCAATATTATTTAGTGAGAACCAAAATAATTAAGTTAGGTCATTATAGAATTATATTAAAGCATTTTAGTCATTTATTAAGTGATTTTTGTGATACTAATTTTGAACGTTCATCACTCTTAAGAAGACTCTTAAGTTTGATGAAGTCCACGAAATCCTAAATGTGAACAATGTATCAGAGCTAAATAAGTGCTCTAAGTTAGAGGTGGATCGGGTTGGATACGTTTATATCAATTTAATTTTAAGTCATTTTTTTAATGAATTTAGATTATAAGTGAATCAAGTTTGAACTGTTGGCCTTAGTGTACCAAGAAGGGGGGTTGAATTGGTGGGAAATTTGAACTTTTAATTTTGGAGGAAACACACATGAATGAAAGATTAGAGAAAGGATAGAGAAAAATGAACACAAGAGTTTTATAGTGGTTCAGGTATTAACCAACCCTACGTCCATTCTCCAATTCACCAATTGGGTATTTCACTCAATCACTAGTGTTTTACAAGCTCACACTCAACTTAGTGTTTAGGCTCACACTAAACCTTATAACTTGTGTTTTACAGGCTCACACAAAAAACCTTTTATAAGTGTTTTTAAGGCTCACACTAAAACCTATCACAATATGTGTTTTATGGCTCACACACAACCTATGTGTTTTAAAGCTCACACAACAACCTCTCTATAGTGTTTTAACAG
>CATIWR010044774.1:0-2500 GCA_949677035.1 Omphalea diandra
ATATTATCGAATTCTATTTCTAATTCTATTTATTATATATTTATTATATATTATATCTAATTCTATTTATTAATTTATTATATATTTTATATTTATTATATATTTAATTATCTAATTCTATTTATATTATTTATATTATTATATTATTTATATTAATTATCTAATTTATTTAGAATTCTATTTATTATATATTATTATATATTATATTTTATTTTATATTATTATATTAATATTATTATATTAATATAATAATAATAATTTAATATTAATATAATAATAATTAAATAATAATTATATTAATATAATAATAATAATAATAATTTTCATTTTATTCTATTTATATTTCATTTTATTCTATTTATATTTAATATTTATATTTAATTTAATATTTATATTTAATTTATATTTAAATTTTATTCTATTTATATTTAATATTTATATTTAATATATTTATATTTAAATATTTAAATAAATATTTAAATTGAATTTATTATTATTATATTAATAATATTATTAATAATATTATTTCTATTTATTATTAATATTTATATTATATATTATTTATTATTATTTATAATTTTATAATTAATTATAAAATTAATTTATTATTATAATTATTATAAAATTATTAGAATTATATTATTATTAGAATATAATATTAATATTATATTTTAATAATTTTAATATTAGAATATAATTCTAATAATATTATATTAATAATATTATATTTTAATATTAGAATATAATTCTAATAATATATTAATATATTAATTAGAATAGATAATATATTAATTTAGAATAGATAATATATTAATTTAGAATAGATAATATATTAATTAGAATAGAATTCTAATAATAATATAATATTATATTGAATTATATTATTATTATATATTATTATTAATATTATTATTAGAATTCTAATTTAATTAGAATTTTATTATTCTATTCTAATTTATTTATAATTTATAATTATTATTTTATAATTAATATAATTAAATTTTATAATTAATATAATTAAAATTAATATTCTTATTATAATTATTATAGTTTTATTATTATTATTATAATTTATAATTATTATTATTATTATAATTTATATTATAATTTATAATTATTATTTTATAATTATTAATTATATAATTATATTATTATTATATTATTAAATTTTATATATTTATAATTCTATTTATAATAGAATTAGTATATTTTAATATAAATATTTAATATAATTATTTTATAAATATTTAATATAATTATTTTATTAATATTTCTATTTAATTAATATTAAATTAATATTAATTTATATTTAACTTTATTTATATTATATTATTTATATATTATTTCGAATTTATATTAATATTATTATATTAATATTATTTTATATTTTATATATATTTTATATTAATATTATTTTATATTTTATATTATTATTTTTATATTATTATTTAATTTATTATTATTTACTATTATTTACATTAATATATATATATATTATTATTATATTTAATATTTAATTAATATTTAATTTAATATTTAATTAATATTTAATTATTATATTTATATTATATTATTTATTTATATTATTTATTATATTATATATTATTATATTTATATTATATTATTAATTATATTATATATTAATTAATATCCTATATATATATATATTATTATATATATTATTTAATATATTTATTTAATATAATATTTAAAATATAATATTTAATATTTAATATAATATTTAATTATAAATTTAATTAGAATATAATATTTAATATTTTAATATATTTTTTAATATATTAATATTCTAATATATAATATATTTATATTCTAGAATAGAATTAAATTATTTAATATATATTTTTCTATTTTTTATATTCTATTCTATTTATATATAATATTTATATATAATATATATATATATTATTATATATATATATTATTAATATATTATTATATTATTATTATTTTTATAATTTCTATTATTTTTATTTATATATTTATTTATATTCTATTATTCTATATTATTTATAATTTATATTAATATTCTTTTTCTATTTCTATTTAATCTTTTATTTATTTAATAATTTATTTAATATATTATGTTTAATATATTATAATATATTATATTAATATTAATTAATTATATTAATATTAATTAATATATTCTATTAATTATTAATAATTAATTAATATTAATTAAATATTAATTATTATATTATATTAATATTCATTTATTATTTATATTCTAATTTATAATTTAATTTATAAATTTAATTTATATTCTAATATAGAATTAAGAATTAGAATTTATATTCTAATATAGAATTAAGAATTAGAATAAATATAAATAAATAATAAATATAATATAAAATTAAAATATAAAACAAAATATAAAACCGAGATAGTTACCTTTCAGAAAATTATAACGATAGTAGAACACCTACGCTTTATTCTTCTGAAGGTGGGAGAAAAGATAAAACTGATTATTAATCAAAAT
>CATIWR010044774.1:7500-12500 GCA_949677035.1 Omphalea diandra
ATGCACGTGGTTCAAAGTTAATGCCAGATAAAAAGGATTTTGGTTATAGTTTTCCTTGCGATGGTCCGGGACGCGGCGGTACTTGTGATATTTCGGCTTGGGACGCATTTTATTTGGCGGTTTTCTGGATGTTAAATACCATTGGATGGGTTACTTTTTATTGGCATTGGAAACACATCACATTATGGCAGGGTAATGTTTCACAGTTTAATGAATCATCCACTTATTTGATGGGGTGGTTAAGAGATTATCTATGGTTAAACTCTTCACAACTTATCAATGGATATAACCCTTTTGGTATGAATAGCTTATCGGTCTGGGCGTGGATGTTCTTATTTGGACATCTTGTTTGGGCTACTGGATTTATGTTTTTAATTTCTTGGCGTGGATATTGGCAAGAATTGATTGAAACTTTAGCATGGGCTCATGAACGTACACCTTTGGCTAATTTGATTCGATGGAGAGATAAACCAGTAGCTCTTTCCATTGTACAAGCAAGATTAGTTGGATTAGCCCACTTTTCCGTAGGTTATATCTTCACTTATGCGGCTTTCTTGATTGCCTCTACATCAGGTAAATTTGGTTAATTCTTTTTGTGCTGTATCCGAGAAAATATCGTTTTTTTTTTTCATTTTTCAATGGATAAGACGATTTTTTATATTTCTACATCTAGGATCCGACTTGTATCAGCGATACTAATAGGAAGTGAAATATTATGGCAAGGAAAAGTTTGATTCAGCGGGAGAAGAAGAGGCAAAAATTGGAACAAAAATATCATTTGATTCGTCGATCCTCAAAAAAAGAAATAAGCAAAGTTCTGTCGTTGAGTGATAAATGGGAAATTCATGGAAAGCTACAATCCCCACCGCGAAATAGTGCACCGACACGTCTTCATCGACGTTGTTTTTCGACTGGAAGACCGAGAGCTAACTATCGAGACTTTGGACTATCCGGACACATACTTCGTGAAATGGTTCATGCATGTTTGTTACCGGGGGCAACAAGATCAAGTTGGTAAGGATTCAAAATTTCTCTTCATTTTTTTAGTCATTTTTATTATCATCGATCATAGAAGAGTCCCTTTACCATTCTGTATAAATGCGCTATTCTATTTGTACAGATATGGTAGAGGGGCGCATTCAATCCTTGTTTCTCCATTAGATTAGTTCCAAGTTCTTCTCTTCATCACGCGGGGTAGAGCAGCTTGGTAGCTCGCAAGGCTCATAACCTTGAAGTCACGGGTTCAAATCCCGTCTCCGCAACATTTTTTTTGTAAAGAAATTAGGCTTGTTCCTGTTAACTAGTAATTAATTAATTACTAGTTTTCTTTTTTTTTTCTTTTGGAGCGGGAGAAAAGAAAAGCAGATAGGGGATAGAATCGCTATACTATCATGCTCAACTATATTTTTATTGAATCCTTTGGCGGATAGCGGGAATCGAACCCGCGTCTTCTCCTTGGCAAAGAGAAATTTTACCATTCGACTATATCCGCATTTTTTTTCGTTCTTGATACACAATGTCTGGATCATATTTGTGAACAGCTATGCTAGATATTTTTTTTTTAATTATTATTTTAAATTATTTCTATTTCTTTTATATTCATTTTAATTTTATTATTTTAATATATAATTTTATTATTCTATTAATTTATTTTAATTTATATTATATATTTTATTATTCTATTAATTTATATTATATATTCAATTTTATAATTATTCATATTAATTATATATTAAAATTATATATATATATTATATTATATATATATATTATATATTAATTATATATTAAAATTATAAAATTATATATTAAAAATTAATAATTATATATTTATATATATATTTTATATTTATATATATATTTATATATTAATAATTATATATTTAATAATATATTTAATAATTATATATTAATATATATTAAATTAATATTATTAATATTTATTTATTATTATTATATATTCTATTATTAATTCTATTATTATATATTCTATTATTAATCTATTATTAATTCTATTATTATATTAATAATTAATATTAATTATTTTATTATTATATTAATTATTTTATTATTATATTTATTATATATTAATTTATATATTAATTATTATTATATTTAATTATTATTATTATATTAATTATTATTATTATATATTATAATTTATATTCAAAATATAAAATATTAATAATATAAAATAATAAAAATAATATAAAATAATAAAATAAATAAATAAAATAAAATATATATCTAATATATAGAATATATATAGAATATAGAATATATAATATAGAATAAATATAGAATATATATATAATATTATAATTATAATATAAATAATAATATAATTAAATAATTTTAATTTAATATTTAATAATTAAAATTAAATATAATTAAATAATTAATAATATAGAATTAACATATTAATAATAATTAACAATAAAAATAATAAAATAAACTTTCTATTTTCTATTAGATTAGTGATTGAATCTTGTTGGACTTGTCCATAAATACAGTAAGTGGTTCTTAAACGCGTGTAACTTACTAGTACTAGTAAATTTGATTTTGGTTGGATTAGGTTGGAGCTTATTTTTATTTTTAATCGAGTTCGTATGATGATTTTGACTTTGACTCCAAAAATTCACTAGGCTTGGGTAGATATCCAAAAGACAAAGAAAAGAAGTATCACTAACTCTTTGATTGGGACAGGAAAAGAAGAAATTTCATACGTAATTGATTGACCTACGAAGAGGAATAAATAAATTTTATTTTGGTTTGGTTAGTCAAGATTAGAAAAAATATTGATTGGATCTACCTACGGAAATGTGTCTACCTATGGAAATGTGTTTTTTTTGGTTTCAGTTTTCTGCTCTGCCCTGAATGATTCTTGTGAGCAAACTTATAAGAATGATTTTTTTTTCAATGAACCAAACCAAGTAAGTTCCCACAAGCGGCCAGTTACAAACAATAAAATAATGAAGAAATGAAAACTATAATTTTTTTTTATAAATTTTTTATTTGTATTTGAATTTTTAGGTTTTTTAGGGCTATACGGACTCGAACCGTAGACCTTCTCGGTAAAACAGATCAAACTGATTATTATCAAAATGATTCGAACTTTTTCAAAGACCCAACATGCATTTTTTTTTGCATTGGGCTCGTTCATTAACGGATATAAATAATCCGTTATTCTACCATAATTCTCTTGGCAGAAAGATAAGAAGATGGCTCCATGTGCTCTGATTTATGGATTCCGATCCGAGAGCACTCCCAAAGTGTTTCAAAGAAGGGTTATCCTGACGTAGGTCTGCTTTTGGCTTAAATCAACCTAAGTTAAATGAAATCTCTACCGATCCACTTTTGTTTAAAGAATCAAATATGAAACTTCATACACCTTAAAGTTCATAGGATAGGACGAAAAGGGAATTTTTTGAGGTCCTTATACTCACTATGCCTAGCATTGAATAGACTGGGTATTCACCTTATCAAGGTCTTAAATCAATGATGGGTTCTATTGGGCGTCTAAAACAAAACTAAAAGGGCGCCTAAATTGGACCAAACTCTTTGTGTCAGGCTGTTGTTCTCTTGTTCCCTAAAAGCTATAGCTATGGAGTAAGACACCGACTTCTCAATAAGTCTTTTGATTCCATGATGAACTCGTTTGAAAAAAAAACATTGGCGCGCGTGTAAACGAGGTGCTCTACCTAACTGAGCTATAGCCCTTGTGTCATTTTAACATGTCAATAATTTCTTGTCAAGATGAATATTATATGCCCCAGCATCCTATTTCTTTGATCGCTTTGATCGATATTGCTTATAAAAAATATTCCATTTATAATTAATATTACATTTCTAATCCATCGATATGACAGATTCCATTTCTTTCTCTTTGTGATGATAACTGACCTACTTAACTCAGTGGTTAGAGTATTGCTTTCATACGGCAGGAGTCATTGGTTCAAATCCAATAGTAGGTAGAACTTATTAGATATCAGAATCAATGCTATCTAATAAGTTTTTTACCCGCCTTATTTTAATTTTAATTTCATTTTATTGATTTTTGATCTTTTTCGTTCTATTCTATTTCATTTTTGAATTGAAAAATTGAATTGAAAAAAAAATTTCGTTGTATTAGAGTCCGATTCTATTTATGATTCTATTCAATTGGCAGAATAAAAAAAAATAGGTTGTATAAACAGAACTTCTGTTTATACAGAAGTTCTTTCGGGCGTCCCAACTAGTTATAGTTACGAAATCGCATTGATAGCTTCTACTCGTGCTCTAGCTCGTCTGAGAGCCAGATTCGCCTCAATTATTTGTCTCCTGCCTTCCGCTTTCTTCAAGTTAGCTTCTGCTATTTCAAGAGTTTGCTGAGCTTCTTGTGGATCAATGTCACTACCCTTCTCTGCATCATTTACTAAAACAATAATCTCATTATTGCCTATTCTAGCAAAACCACCCATCAGAGCCATCGTTAACCATTGACCATTAAGGCGTATTCGCAAAATACCGATATCGACGGCTGTGGCAATAGGCGCATGATTTGGTAATACGCCAATTTGTCCACTATTAGTAGATAAAATGATTTCTTTCACTTCTGAATCCCAAACAATTCGATTCGGGGTCAGTACACAAAGATTTAAGGTCATTTCTTCAAGTTGTTCTCCATTTCTAAGTTCGTAGCCTTCGCAGTAGCTTCATCAATATTACCTACCAAATAAAAGGCTTGTTCGGGGAGACTATCTAATTCTCCGGAAAGGATCAATTTAAACCCTCTAATTGTTTCTGCTAGGCCGACATATTTCCCCGGAGAACCGGTAAATACTTCTGCTACAAAAAAGGGTTGTGATAAGAAACGCTCCATTTTTCGCGCTCTTGCTACAGTTAAGCGATCCTCTTCGGATAATTCGTCCAACCCAAGGATAGCTATAATGTCCTGAAGTTCTTTGTAACGTTGTAAAGTTTGCTTAACTCTTTGCGCAGTTTCATAATGTTCCTCACCA
>CATIWR010044774.1:17500-78945 GCA_949677035.1 Omphalea diandra
AGGAGCCTTATAAAGATCGTATTGATTCTTATCAAAGAAAGACAGGATTAAACGAGGCTGTTCAAACAGGCACAGGTCAACTAAACGGCATTCCCGTAGCAATTGGGGTTATGGATTTTCAGTTTATGGGGGGTAGTATGGGATCCGTAGTAGGCGAGAAAATCACTCGTTTGATTGAGTATGCTATCAATAAATTTTTACCTCTTATTTTAGTGTGTGCTTCTGGAGGAGCACGCATGCAAGAAGGAAGTTTGAGCTTGATGCAAATGGCTAAAATATCTTCTGCTTTATATGATTATCAATCGAATAAAAAGTTATTTTATGCATCAATCCTTACATCTCCTACGACTGGCGGGGTAACAGCTAGTTTTGGTATGTTGGGGGATATCATTATTGCTGAACCTAACGCCTATATTGCATTTGCGGGTAAAAGAGTAATTGAGCAAACATTGAATAAGACAGTACCTGAAGGTTCACAATCGGCCGAATTTTTATTCCATAAGGGCTTATTTGATCCAATCGTACCACGTAATCCTTTAAAAGGCGTTCTGAATGAGTTACTTCAGCTCCACGACTTCTTCCCTTTGAATCATAAATCAAGTAGAGTCTTAAGTTAATTAAATTGGTTAATTCAAAATTCGTTAATTAAATTTTACTTAGTAAATTAGTTAAATTCTTTTTTTTTTCTGGCGAGCAGGTATTTTTATCTTTTTTATCGGAATCAAAGGAAAAATCCGAAGAATTGTAGAAAGAATCATGCAGATAATTTTTTTTACCGATATTCCTGATTACTAATTAAGAAACCTCTATCAACAAGAAAAAAGAGTGAATTCGTTTTTCTGTGAAAAAAAAATTTTGGTAATAGTAATAAATAAAACAAATTTCATGTTCTTTTCTTACCTATGTATAGAAAATATAGAGTCTTGTTGTTTATTATGATTTTTTTTTTATTTATATTATAATAATTTAATATTTTATATTATAATAAATATAATAAATAATAAATAATAATATTAAATAATTATAAAATTATAAAAAATTATATTAAATATATAATAATATAATATTATTATTAATATTAATTTAATATTAATTATATTATTAATTATTATTATTTTATTATTATAATATTAATTATAATATTATAATATAATTAAATATTATTATTATTATTATAATATTAATATTATAAATAAATATAAATAAAAATAATAAATATAAAACTATTTATATTTATATATTAAATTAATAAAAATATAGATTCTATTTATATCTATCTATTTATATCTAATAATTAATAATAGATAATAATTAATAATAGAATCTGTTTTATATTCTATTTTCTATTATTCTATATTTATATTATATTATATAATATATATTCTATATTATATTATATATTATAAATATATTATATATTATAAATATATTATAATATTCTATATTATATTATAATAATTTATATTATAATTATAAATATATTAATATTATAAATAATATTAATAATATTATAAAAATATTATATTATAAAAATTAGAATATAATAAATTAATATTATAATATAATAATAGTAATAATTAATATTATAATATAATAATAGTATTATAATATATATTATAATTATATTATAATATTATAATATAATAATAGTAATATAGAATAATATAATTAGTTCTATTTGTTCTATTTCTATATATATAATATTATATATATAATATAATATATATATAATTTAATTTATATATATAATTTATATATATAAGATTAATTTAATTAATTGAATATTAATTTATAGAGAATTTATTATAGAGAATTTATATTCTATTTTATATTATATAATATTATATAATATATTTATTTATATTCTATTTCTATATATATTCTATTTTATTTTCTCTATTTTATTATATATATATATATATATTAATATTATATATATATTAATATTCTATTTCTAATATATATATTATATATATTAATATTCTATTTCTATATATATTTTCTATATATATTCTATATATATTCTATTATATATAATTTATATATTTATTCTATTTATACTATTTATATTTATTTATTAATTTATTATTAGAATTATATTCTATATTTTTTATATTATATATTTATATTCTTCATATCATTTATATATTCTTCATATTATATTACATATTATATTATAATAATATATATATTATATATAATATATATAATTTAATATTATAATTTAATATTATAATAATATATATATATTTAATATTATAATAATATATATATATAATATATATATATTCATATTATAATAATAATAATATTTATATATTCTATTTAATATTTATATTATAATTATATTATTATAATTATATAATATATTTTATTATAATTAATTATATTATTATAATTATATAATATATTTTATTATTATTATAATTATATAATATATTCTATTTATTATATAATATATTCTATTTATATATATATTTCTATTCTATTTATAATTTATAATATATAATTTAATATTATAATAAAATATTATTAATATTATAATAAAATATTATAATAATATATATATATTATATATATATTTATAATAATATATATATATAATATATATATATATATATATTAATAATAATATATATATATTATTATTATAATAATAATATTATAATAATAATAATATTTATATTTTTATATCTATTTAATATTTATATTTTTATATTATAATTATATAATATATATAATATATTCTATATAATTATATAATATATTCTATTTATATATATATTTCTATTCTATTTATTATTCTATTTATAATATATAATATATACTATTTAGAATATATATTCTATTTATATTATATATATTAAATATATATTATATATATTAATATATATTAAATATTAAATTAAATATTAATATTCTATTTATATATATTTATATTTAATTTCTATTTATATATATTTAATATATTCATATTCTATTTAATTTCTATTCTATTTATATATATATTATTATTTCTATTTAATATATATATTATTATTTCTATTTATATTTATTCTATTTATATATATATTAATTCTATTTAATATATTATTATTTATTATTTGAATATAATATTTCATTTTAATATAATATTTAATATATTAGAATTGAATATATTCTATTTATATATATTTTTATATAGTTAATTTATATATATAATAATTTATATATATATTCTTATATATATATTATTATTCTATATTATTATTATATATTTTTATTATTATATATTTCTATTTATAATTTATAATAATTTTTATATTTTATATTTATAATTATATTTATAATTCTATTCAATTTATATTCATTTATATTCTATTATATATTTATATTTCTATATTTTATATATTTATAAGATTATAAGGATTATAAGAATTTCCTATTTCTATAATATTTATATATTATAATATATTATTTATATATTATAATATATTAATAATATATTAATAATTATAATATATTAATATTATAATTCTATTATAATAAATTATTTCTATTATAATAAATTATAATAATAGAATTTAATTATAATTTATAATAATAGAATTTAAATAGAATTTTAATATAATTTATTAATACTATTATTAATACTAATAGAATATAGAATTTATTATTACTAATAGAATTTTTTATTTATTAAATAATTTTTATTAATATAATTTATTAAATAATTTCTTAAATTTATTAATAGAATTTATATTTATATTAGAAATATATTTCTATTATATATTTATATTTAGATTCTTATTTATAATTTATATTATTATTAATTTTATAATTTATATTATTATTAATATATTTATATTATAATATATTATTCTATATTTATTATAAAATTATAAAATGATTATAAAATGTTTATTGTTTATATTATAATTTTATTGTTTATATTATAATAAAATAATGTAATGTATATAAAAAATAAAAATAAAATAAAAAAAGAATATTATTTATATTATAAATTTATATTATAATAATATTAATAGAATTCATTTAATATTAATAGAATTTTTATATTATATTAGAATAATATTTTATATTATATTAGATATATTAGAATAATATAATTTTAATTTCTATTAATTTATAATTTTATATTTATATTATAATTTATATTAATTTATTATATTAATTTATATTAATTCTAATTTAATTCTAATTTCTAATTTATATTAATTAGAATTTCTATTAATTATTATAAATTTTTCTATTATAAATATTTTCTATTATAATTGTATTTTAATTATAATAATTATATATAATAATTATATTATAAATTAGAATTTCTATTAATTTATATTTTATATTATAAATTTTTCTATTATAAATATTTTCTATTATAATTATATTTTATTCTATTAGAATTATATTTTAATTAGAATAATTATATTATAAATAATTATATTCTAATATTCTAAATAATTATATTATAAATTAGAATTTATAATAAATTTATTTATAATAAATTTATAATATAATATAATATATATTAATTTATATAAATATAATATTAAATTTTAAATTATATATTATATTATATTATATATTAATTATATATTATATAAATATAATAAAATATATTATATAAATATAATAAAAATAAATTATATATTATATAAATATAAATTATATAAATATAATAATAAATATATAATATAAAATATAGAATATAGAAATAATATATAAATTAAATAATATAATATATATATATTAAATAATATAATATATATATAAATAATATATAAATATATACATAAATAATATATAAATTAAAATTATAAATTAAATAATAAATAATATATAAATAGAATATAATATTATAAAATAGAAATATAATAATATAATAAAAATATAAATAAATATAAATAAAAATAATATAATAAATTAAATTATAATATAATAAATTCTAATAAATTCTAATAAATAGAATATATATATATATATATATAATTAATATATATAATTAATAGAATATAAATATAATAAAAGAATATTAAAAAGAATATAATAAATAGAATATATATATGAATATATATATGAATATATATATAATTAATAGTAATTAATATAATAAAATAGAAAGAAATAAAATATAAATAGAATATAATATATAATACTAAATAATAATCAAAATAACAAAATAATATAAAAATATAAAATATAAATAGAATATAAAATATAAATAGAATAATAAATAATTAAATAATAATTAAATAATAAATAATATATAGAATAGGATATATATAAATAGATATAATTAATATATATAATTATATAATAACAAAAAATAGAATAAAATATAGAATAATAAATAACAAAACAAAATAACAAAACAATATAAATAGAATAATAATAAATTAAATAATAAATAAATAATATAAATATAATAATAATAAACAGGTACAAATATTAAATCGGCGAGGTGCTCATTTTATGACAATTCTTAACGACTTACCCTCCATTTTTGTGCCTTTAGTGGGCTTAGTATTTCCGGCAATTGCAATGGCTTCTTTATCTCTTCATGTTCAAAAAAACAAGATTTTTTAGATCCGATTAGGTCCGATGGGAGTAGATTTCATTTATTTTTTTTTTCAAGACTTAGACTTGGATCATAATACAGATATCTATTTAGTATAATATGATATGATATAACATGGTATAATATGATATAACATGCAGGCAGCTCCTTTCAAACATAAATGAAAATAAAATGAAAGGGGTCTTATACAGGTGTAAATATTATATATATGCATATTATATATATACAAAATTATATATATATATATACAAATATATATACAAATATTATATATACTATTTGAAAATAAATCGAGACTGCGGCGGATGCCCGAAATAAATGCAACGCCAATGTATATATATATATGTTATATATGTAGATAGGGGATCATATGAGGGCTCCCCCCTTTTTTTTTAATCTAACGAATTCGATGAATTTCTCCTAAAGATTCACATCAGAATAGTGCGAGTTGATGAAAGTTACTTCGGAAAAAAAGTAAAATTCATTTTGGCTAGTCTCCCATTTCAAATAAATCAAATAAAAAAGCAACTGGATCTAGTATGAGTTGGCGATCAGAACGTATATGGATAGAACTTAGAGTGGGGTCTCGAAAAACAAGTAATTTCTGCTGGGCCTTTATACTTTTTTTAGGTTCATTGGGATTTTTATTGGTTGGAATTTCCAGTTATCTTGGCAGAAATTTGATATCTTTATTTCCGTCTCAGCAAATAATTTTTTTTCCACAAGGGATTGTGATGTCTTTCTATGGAATTGCCGGTCTATTTATTAGTTCTTATTTGTGGTGCACAATTTTGTGGAATATAGGTAGTGGTTATGACCGATTCGATAGAAAAGAAGGAATAGTGTGTATTTTTCGCTGGGGATTTCCTGGAAAAAATCGTCGCATCTTACTCCGATTCCTTATGAAAGATATTCAGTCTATTAGAATAGAAGTTAAAGAAGGTATTTATGCTCGGCGTGTCCTTTATATGGAAATCAGAGGCCGAGGGTCCATTCCTTTGACTCGTACGGATGAGAATTTGACTCCACGAGAAATTGAGCAAAAAGCAGCGGAATTGGCCTATTTTTTGCGTGTACCAATTGAAGTATTTTGAAATGAACTGAAGAGTGCAATTTTCTTAGCAGGAATGAAAAAACCAAAAAGTTTTCTTTTTTTTTTCTATAGCTATAGCATAACTTAACTGAAATTTCTTCACAATATTGATGAACCCCAAAAAACGTATATTTCTATTATATATTTATATATACGTATAAGGAACAATTAAAAAATGAAACCTTTTTTTATTTGCAAATTTGTCTATGCATATGTAAATTCAGTAACAAAACAAGTAAGAAATCGAAATAATAGACCTATCTCAGAGATCAAAAAAAGTATTTCGGAATAAAATAATAAAATATAGAATAAAGAAATTCTCTTTTTATTTTCAATATTTGAAATTGATACGTTAGGTATGGATAGATCATATCTTGTAAATTATCTTTCCTTTCTTTTGTCAATCGACATTTCTTTTTATCTTTTTTTTTGTCCTCCTTAATGAACAAAAGGCTGGACCACTTAGAATTTAGAATGATAACTTTTCTGTCTTATTTTGCTTTTGCCACCCATTTTTGATTATCACATCACAATATTCTTCAGAAATCTTTCTCAATTATTCCTTTTGAATCTGGGCAAGTTGTCCATTTTTTTTTTCGAAATATTTGTTTTCGTGATAGAATGGAATTCTTTCATCTCGAAATCCGAATTTGAGGGGGCTCCTTAGGACATTCATCGAAAAGAAAAGAGGGAATTGCTTCGAATTTGAACAATTGAGATATCTAGAAACAATATTTTTTTCTTCATTCGTGTACTCTTTTTAGTTTTAGGCTATTTTTTTTGTAGTCTTTCAAAATTCAAAGACTAATCGCTGACTCACAAATAAAAAAGATTCATAAGTTCGAAGCCTTGTATTGTAGTAGAACTTATACTTGATAGGATAGAAATTTTAGATCATATAGAATCGGCAAATGAGGTGGGTTCATTAAAAATTCACAGACAAAAAAATGGAAAAAAAAACATTTATTCCTCTTCTATATCTTACATCTATAGTTTTTTTGCCCTGGTGGATCTCTTTTTTATTTAATAAAAGTTTTGAATCTTGGATTATTAATTGGTATAATACTAGTAAATCTGAAACTTTTTTAAATGATATTCAAGAAAAAAGTATTCTAGAAAAATTCATAGAATTAGAGGAACTCCTTCGCTTGGACGAAATGATAAAGGAATACCCGGAAACACATCTACAAAAGTTTCGTATCGGAATCCACAAAGAAACGATTCAATTGATCAAGATATACAATGAGGATCGTATCCATACGATTTTGTACTTCTCGACAAATATAATCTGTTTCGTTATTCTAAGTGGTTATTCTATTCTAAGTAATGAAAAACTTATTATTCTTAATTCTTGGGTTCAAGAATTCCTATATAACTTAAGCGATACAATAAAAGCTTTTTCCATTCTTTTATTAACCGATTTATGTATAGGATTCCATTCACCCCATGGTTGGGAACTAATGATTGGCTCTGTCTACAAAGATTTTGGATTTGCTCATAACGATCAAATTATATCTGGCCTTGTTTCCACTTTTCCAGTCATTCTCGATACGATTTTTAAATATTTGATTTTTCGTTATTTAAATCGCGTATCTCCGTCACTTGTAGTGATTTATCATTCAATGAATGACTGAAAAAGGATCCATGAATCCATTTGAATCCATTTCTTATTCTCTTATTCTATTTTGTATTTGTACATAATACATAAGCAAAACATTCACAATCTTATTATATATAATATATATCTATATATATATTCTATATCTATATATATATAGAAATAGAAATATATATTAATATATATTATTATATTACTATAATTTTACTATAATTATATTCCTATATATATATATATATACTATATATTACTATATATATATATACTATATACTATAATTATATTATATATATATATTATTTATGTATATATTATTTATTATTAACTATTACTATAACTATATATATACTATTCTATATAGTCTATATAGAAGAATATATTATTAATATATTTATTATTAATATATTCTATAATATATTAATATATTCTATAATATATTATTTATTATTAATATATATTATTTATTATTAATATATTCTATAATATATTAGAATATATTATATTAATATATATTATTTATTATTAATATATTCTATAATATATTAGTATTCTATAATATATTAGAATATATTATTTATAATATATTATTAAAATAATATATTATTAAATAGAATATAGAATATTCTATTAAGAATATTTAAGAATATTCTATTATTAAATTATTAAATAGAATATTAAATAGGATATATTATTAAATAGAATATTAAAATTAAATAGAATATTAAAGAATATATTATTAAATAATTCTATATTATATATAGAATAATTATATAATAATAGAATAATTATATAATAATAATTTATATATATTTATATATAATAATAATAATAAATATAATAATATTAAATAATAATATATAATATTCTAATACTAATAATATTAATATTCTAATAAAATAATAATAATATATTTAAATAATAATAATAATATATAATAATATTAATATTCTAATAATAAAATAATTATAATATTAAATAATAAATAATAATAATAATATTAATATTCTAATAAAATAATAATAATATTAAATAATAATAATAATATTAATATTCTAATAAAATAATAATAATATTAAATAATAATAATAAATAATAATAATATTCAATAATAATAATATTCTAATAATAATAATATTAAATATTAATTTAATATAATATAAATTAATTTAATATATAATATAATATTTTAATATATATATATTATAATATATATATATTAATAAAATATATATATTAATAAATGATTTAATATATAATTTATTAATATATAATTTATTATATATATATAATATATAATTTAATATATATATTATATATAATTCTAATTTAATAATTTAATATTAATATAATATATATATAAAATTAAAATATTTAATATATATTTAATATAATATATATATAAAATAGAATATATATAAATATATATATATAATAATTTATTATATATATAATTCGTTTCCAATTTCATTTTGATATTTCTAATTTAATATATATATATAATATATATAATTATATAATTCTAATTTATATTAATAATATATATATTTAATATTTAATATATATATTCAATTATATTAAAATATATATTCAATTATATTAAAATTATATTAAATAATAATATATTAATAATTCGAATTTAATATTTTTCTAATTTAATATATAGATATATATAATTGAATATATATATATTAATAAATATATATAAATATATTATATTATATATATAATTTATATAATTTATAATTAATTATATATAATTATATAAATATTATATAAATATAATTAATATAAATATAATTAATATAATTTATTATATATAATATATATTATATATAATATATAATTCTAATTTATTATATATAGAATATATAATTATATTTATATATATATATATATATAATTTCTAATTATATTTATAATTTATTTATAATTATTAATATTATTTATAATTATTAATATTAATATATAATTATTATTAATATATAATTTCTAATTATTATATAATTATATAATTTATATATAATTATAATATATAATTATTTATATATATAATTATTATATTTAATTATTCTATTTATATATAGAATATATATATTCTATAGAATTTTAGAATTTCTAATTTATAATTAGAATATAGAATTATATATATATAATATAATTATTTATATATATTAATATATTTATAGAATATATAAAATAATATATATATATAATTCTAATTTAATTATTAAATTTAATTATTAATATAATTTCTAATTATAATTAATTATAAAATTAGAATTATTATATAATTTATAATTATTATATATTATATAATTATATATTAATATTATATATTAATATTATATAATTTAATTATATAATTATATATTATATAGTTATAATTTATAATTATTAATAATTATTATATATATATTATTAATTATAATATATATTATATTAATTATATTATATTAATATTATATATTATAATATATTATATTAATATTATATAGTTATAATTTATAATTATTAATTAATTATTAATAATTATTATATATATATAATATATATATATTATTTATTATTTATTTTTTATATATATATTATTTTATATATATATATATATTATTTTATATTATTTTATTTTATATATATATTATTTATTTTATTTAATTTATAATTTTATTTATTAATAATATATATAATATTTATTAATAATATATATAATAATATATATATTATTTTATTTATCTATTTATATTTTATATATTTATTTATGTTAATTTATGTTATTATATATTATTTATATAAATTTATATAATTATTTATATATATATTAATTTATATAATATATATATATATATATAATTTTATATAATATATATATATATATTATATATAATATATTATATATATATTATTTATATATTATATTATTTATATATATTATATTATTTATATATTAATTATATTTAATTATATTCTATTTTATTAATTTTAATATTATATTATTTATATATTAATTATATTTAATTATATTCTATTTTATTAATTTTATATTTTATATTATTTTAATTATATTTTATATTATATTATTTATATTAATTATATTATAATATTCTAATTCTATTTCTAATTCTATTAAAATTTCTAATTATATTAAATTCTATTTCTAATTATATTATTATATATTATTCTATTTTAATTCTTAGAATATTATTATTCTATTTTATTTATTATTAATTATTATTTTATTTATTTAATATTATTTAATATTAAATATTAATTTATTTTCATTTTATTTAATATTTTATATATTATTTAATATTCTAATATTTTATATATTAATATATTATTTAATATTATATATTATTAATTATTATTTAATTATTTATATTATTTAATTATTTATATATTATATTTATTATTAATATATTATTTAATATTATATATTATTATTTAATTATTTATATTATTTAATTATTTATTTATATTATTTAAATATATTATTTAATATTATATATTATTATTTAATTATTTAATTATTTATTTATATATTATATTTATATATTATATTATTATATTTATAATATTATTATATTTATATATATATATTCTATTATATTATTTATTATATTCTATTATATTATTTATAATTATATTATTTATCTATTATATATATATAAATTATATATATATAAAATAAAATAATATATATATATAAAATAATATATATATATAAAATAAAATAATAATAATAATATAATAATAATATAATATAATAATATATAATAATATATATATATATATATTAATATATATATATAAAATAAAATATAAAATAAAAAAATAAATATATATAATAATATATATTATATATATATCCAATTATTTAATAAATAATGAATTTAATATATATATATATTTATATTAATAAAAAAGAATTTATATTAATAAAAAATATTAATATTTATATTAATAAAAATATTTATTATTAATAAAAATATTTATATTAAAAATATTTATATTAATTATTAATATAATTAATTTAATTAATTAAATTATTATTAATATATATATTATTTATATATATATTATTATATACAAAAACAAAATATAATAATAACAAAATATAATAATATATATATATTAAAATATATTAAAAATATATTAATATTAAATAATATATTAAATAATATTAATATTAAATAATATATTAAATATATTATGAATAGAATATAATAGAATAATAAATTAATAAATAATATAATAATAAATAATATAATTATTAATTTATTAATTATATATTAATTAATTTAATTATATATTAATTAATTATATATTAATTAATTATAAATTATATTAAATTATATATTAAAATTATAAATTATATATTATTAAATTATATATTATTAATATTATTATTATTATTAATATTATATTAATTAAAAATAATTAAAAATAAAAATTAAATTAAAAAGAATATTAATATATATAATTTTATATATAATTTATATATATATATATTAATTAATAATATATAAATATATATTAATATTAATTAATAATATATAATATATAATAATTTAATTAATAATATATAATAATTAATATATTTAATATATAATATATAATTAATATATAATAATATAATAATTAATATATTTAATATATTAATAATATATTAATAATATATATATTTAATATATTAATAAATTATTAAAATTAAAATAAATTATTAATATATATTAATAAATTATTAATATATATTAATAAATAATAATATTAATATATATTAATAAATTTAATAAATAAATAATATATTATATATTAATAAATTATATATTAATATATATATTAATAAATAAATAATATATTAATAAATAATATTAATATAGAATAAATAATATTAATATAGAATAATAAAATAGAATAATAAAATAATAATATTAATATAATATTAATATATAATAATATTAATATAATATTAATATATATATTTTTTTTATATTCAATTATTTAATATAATTATTTAATAAATTATTATAATTATATATTAATTTATTATATATTTATTAATTTATTATATATTAATTATATATATTAATTATTAATTATATATTAATTATTATTATTAATTATATATTAATTATTATATATTAATTATATAAATTTATATATTAATTAATTATATATTAATTATTATATATTAATTATATAAATTATATATTATATATATTAAATATATATATTCAAAATTATATTCAAAATAGAAATATATATATATATTAATTATATATTATATATATTAAATTATATATATTAAATATAAATAAATAATTAAATAAATATATAAAAAATAATTTTAATATATATAAATTATATATATTAAAATTATATATATATTAAAATTATATATTAAATTATATTAATATATTAATTAAAATATTATATTATATTAATATATTAATTATTAATATATTAATTAAAATATTATATTAAATATTAAATTAAATATTAAAAATTAAAATATTATTATTATATATATATTCATTTTATATATATATTAATTAAATATATAAAATATATATATATATATTAAATATTAATTAAATATTAATTAAATATATATATTAAATTTAAATATATATATTAAATATTAATTAAATTAATTAAAAATTAATTAAAAATAAAATAATTAAAATATATATATATATATATTTCTTTTTTCTATACATCCTCTTGTATTTGTATTTTAGTAAACATTTTTCATTAAATAGCAGTATCGTGGATAGGGAACTATACTAGTGACCTACCTAATTTTATTGTAGAAATTTTCAGGATCAATGATTGGACCATGCAAACTAGAAAGACCTTTTCTTGGATTTGGATAAAAGAAGAGATTACTCGTTCCATTTCCATATCCCTCATGATATATATAATAACTTGGGCATCCATTTCAAATGCATATCCCATTTTTGCACAGCAGGGTTATGAAAATCCACGCGAAGCAACTGGTCGTATTGTATGTGCCAATTGTCATTTAGCTAATAAACCCGTGGATATTGAGGTTCCGCAAGCGGTACTTCCCGATACTGTATTTGAAGCAGTTGTTCGAATTCCTTATGATATGCAACTGAAACAAGTTCTTGCTAATGGTAAAAAGGGGGCCTTGAACGTGGGGGCGGTTCTTATTTTACCGGAGGGGTTTGAATTAGCCCCTCCCAATCGTATTTCGCCAGAGATGAAAGAAAAAATGGGAAATCTGTCTTTTCAGAGTTATCGTCCCACTAAAAAAAATATTCTTGTGATAGGTCCTGTTCCTGGTCAGAAATATAGTGAAATTACCTTTCCTATTCTTTCTCCGGACCCCGCCACTAAGAAAGATGTTCACTTTTTAAAATATCCTATATATGTAGGCGGAAACAGGGGAAGGGGTCAAATTTATCCGGACGGGAGCAAGAGTAACAATACGGTTTATAATGCTACAGCAGCGGGTATAGTAAGCAAAATCATACGAAAAGAAAAAGGGGGGTACGAAATAACCATAACGGATGCGTCAGAAGGACGTCAAGTGATTGATATTATACCTCCAGGACCAGAACTTCTTGTTTCAGAAGGCGAATCCATCAAACTTGATCAACCATTAACGAGTAATCCTAATGTGGGTGGGTTTGGTCAGGGAGATGCAGAAATAGTACTTCAAGACCCATTACGCGTTCAAGGCCTTTTGGTCTTCTTGGCATCCGTTATTTTGGCACAAATCTTTTTGGTTCTTAAAAAGAAACAGTTTGAGAAAGTTCAATTGTCCGAAATTAATTTCTAGATCTGGAAATTTATCAACATCAAGTTTTTTTTTTTATTTAAAAAGAACAAAATTTTTGTTGGTAATTATGTATGATCAAAAAAAAATTGTGAAAAGCTCTTTGCTTTTTTTTTATTTTATATTTATATATATTTTACCATATTTTGGTAATTACTTGTTACTTGTACCGCAATTCTAGTCATAATATGTATATTGGTAAGAAAACTATTTGACTTTACCCCCTCTTTTGTTTTTTTTTTTAATCTTTTTAATATAAATAAATTTTTTTTTAATCGAAATCCAATTTAATCGAAATAAAATTGCTAAATAAAATTTTGGCGGTGTGATTATTATCAGATTTTACTGTCATAGAGTGGATCAATAGCTTTTCTATTCTAATAGTCTATTCTAATAGAATCAAATTTGACTAGATAATAAGCATAAGATAAGTAAGCGGAAAAGCAAAGGCTAAATGAGGAAGAACAAAGGATTCTAGGAGGTATTATTTTATTCGTCTTCCTAGTCTTCGACACAAGAAAAGGAATTTTCCACATCCCTTTCTTGTGTCAAAATAATAATGATTCTTGATCCCATTCCTCAAAGATTACTAAGGAGTACTATTCTTAGTTTATATTTTTTTTTTCTAGGTTTATCATAACTTCCTTTTCAATTTTATAATTTTATACGTATAAATTTAAATTCGATTTATTACGAGTAGTGGACAAAAAAAAAAAGAAAAAGAAAAGGAAATTTTTTGAGCAAATAGAACTTCTTCGATGAACTTCTAAAAAATTCAACTTTGATGAGATACTAAAATAAATAGAGTAAAGTTCTATTAGTATAGAAAAATGGGTCTGATATGAAATCGACAGAAAATATGTATTATGTCGTCTAAGAAAAGGAAATTGAGTAATTTCTCTTATAACTTTAAAAGATACTATCGAGGAACAAACGTTCTAAATCAATTATCAATTAATGGAGTTACTTTTTCAAAAACACCATCCAGAAAAAAAAGTGTAATAGAATTTTTTGAAAGAAAATATTTGAAATATCAAAAAAAAGGCAATCCATTTTGTCACTTATACGAATAAAGTATTATGATTATTAAGAATAAGAGCTCAACGGACCCCCTTCCTTTCTCTGTCTCATTCGAGGGGGGTCCGTTGAGTTCTTACGCTTTCATGTCTACAATGATTATTTACAGGGATGAACCCAATCCGGAATATGAACCATAAAAGAAAATGCCTATTAAACCGATCACAAGAATACCAGTTACAGTACCTACTATCCAAAGAGGAATTCTTCCAGTAGTATCGGCCATTTATCCCACTTCCCTCCACATTTAATCAAGTGGTCATGCTAGAGACATAAACAGTCATAGATAATTATGAGATGATATCCTTCCGATGGAATAAGAGAATTAATATTCTTATTTATTATTCTATTTTTTATTCTCGTTTCTTCTATTAATTGAAGAAATAATTAGAAAATAAAACAGCAAGTACAAAAATGAGTAATAATCCCCAGTAGAGACTAGTACGATTCAATTCAACATTTTGTTCGTTCGGGTTTGATTGTGTCATAGTTCTATAATTAATTGGGATTAGAATTATCGTTGGATGAACTGCATTGCTGATATTGACCCCAAAAAAGAAACGGTAGGTACAGCTAGTCCGTGAACAGCCAACCATCGTACTGTAAAAATTGGGTAGGTTCGATCTACGGTCATTGGGCCTCCTAAAAAGATTTACTAAATTCATCGAGTTGTTCCAAAGGATCAAAACGGCCAGTTATTAATGGAATTCCTTGTCGGCTCTCTGTAAAATATTCATTTGGCCGAGGGCTTCCAAATACATCGTAAGCTAAACCCGTGCTGACGAATAACCAACCTGCAATGAATAGAGAAGGTATAGTAATGCTATGAATGACCCAATATCGAATGCTGGTAATAATATCAGCAAAAGAACGTTCTCCTGTGCTTCCAGACATACTGAGCTCCACATATTCTTGTACAACTAAAAGGGATCGATTCTGTAAAAGATGAGATCAGTAAATGAAATTTCACTGAAATGAAATCTTTGTGAGATCGTCAATATTGTACCAAGGGTTTCTTTAAAGTATACCGAATCAGTATAGCTATCCTTCTTCTGACGCAGCAACGCAACTTTAATCAGTATCAAAATGAAGTCGTAGATAATTTCTTTCTTCTTTTCTTTTTCTTGTTGCTGTAGAACTGTGTACCATAAGATCGGGTAAAATGCGAATTCGCAATAATAATTTATGATTTATGAAGGAGATTATCATCTTTCCACAATTCAATTAGATGTGAAATCTAAAACTTTTGTGGTTATAGAAGAAGAGTTTTTTGTTGGAATCTCCCTTTTTCATTTTAAGGAATTGGTTAGCCATCCGTTAACAAGTACCAGTAGTAGAGAATTTTCGATGAAAGAAGGAGAACAACGAAAAAATAATTGTAATAATCAATAGTCGTGATGCACGTATTCATGTATTAGATCAAAAAGGTCTTTCTTGACACTTAACTACAACCAAGTTTGTTTAATATGGATAATAAAAAAATGTAAAATCTAGAAAAGAAAAGGATAATCAGAATTACTAGTCTCAGAATCTAGTTGTACAAAAATTTGATTTTTTTGAGTGATCTGATTGTGCGATACTTTTTTTCTTCTTATTCGAGATATTATGTGAATGAATCAATTAATAAATCTAATAAGTTAAATTAATAAATGAAAATAGAAAAAAAGTAAAAGGTATTATACCGAAAAATAGAGGATCATTTTTCATTTTCAAATCTAAAAAACGATAAAAAAATTTGGATACAAATATAAAAATAAATAAATACTAAAAGAAACTATCAAAAGAAATGATTTTCCAATTTTATTTTGTAGTGATTTTCGTAGTGATTCTAAAAAAGTTTTTTGAATAAAGTTATACAACACAGTTTTTATTATTTTTATTACTTAGTAATATAATATTTTAGTAATATAATAAATATAATATTTAATATTAGTTTTCTATTTGATTTCTCAAGAATTTTCTTTTTTAAGAGTTATCTAACGAATCTCTTGATTCGGAATCACAAGAGTATAAGTAGATGTCATAGATCAGAAATCGATTTCTTTTTATACCTATATCACTCTCTTTTATTAGTGCTGTCTAAAAGCTATAATGATAATGATTGATAAATAAAAATAAATCCAAAAATTCTCAATTGAACTTATTTGTTCATTTGGTATTTTTTTATCCTCTCTTTTTTTTATCTTTCAAAAAAAAATTTTAACTTTTAACTTATAACTTAGGGCTTAGGAAAGTGCTTTTGCTTTACAAGCATATGTATAAAAAAAGTTTATTTAGCTCCTTCATGCCTACTATAACTAGTTATTTCGGTTTTCTACTAGTGGTTTTAACTATAACTTCAGTTCTATTTATTGGTCTGAGCAAGATACGACTTATTTGAAATTAATTGAATGAATCCTTTTTAATTTATAAAAAGAAAAGGAAATTTTTCTGCAGTATTTCATCTATTCTCTAGTTCTTTACTGTGTTAATTTCCAATTCTTGGTTATTGAGATTTATGGGCGATATGGATTAATATTTAAGTTTAAGGATAGATATTACCTCTCTTTTTCCCTTTTTCAAAAAAATCGAAATGATTGAAGTTTTTCTATTTGGAATCGTCTTAGGTCTAATTCCTATTACTTTGGCCGGATTATTCGTAACTGCATATTTACAATATAGACGTGGTGATCAGTTGGACCTTTGATTAATTAAAATTAACACCTTGTTTTTTTGACCTCCTCTTTTCTTTAATTTTCATTTTAATCCGCAGGAGGTCAAATTGGTCTTCCATTTTTCTTTTTTCCGTATAAATTTTATAAATTTTGACCTAACAAAAGAATCACGCTCTGTAGGATTTGAACCTACGACATTGGGTTTTGGAGACCCACGTTCTACCGAACTGAACTAAGAGCGCTTTCTTATTTTCTTATCATATCACAATTCACAATCACAAAAAATGAGACTGTAAGTAATAAGTAAAAAGATTCTTTTTTTTTTTAGCCCTAATACATTGTGAATGCCTATACTATCATATAGAATATGATAAAAATTTAAGATTAGGTATGTCCAATTTTAATTGATCTTGATTGGTCCACTCAGAGACGCAGTAATAGGTAGGGATGACAGGATTTGAACCCGTGACATTTTGTACCCAAAACAAACGCGCTACCAAGCTGCGCTACATCCCTTTCAATTGGGTTACAATGTTATTGTAAAGAATACCCGTTTTGTTTTCCACATACTTATTTCATTTTCTCCATTTATATACTATTGTCATTTTTTATTTTTGATCTCATATGATTATCATATTATTATTATAATATTATATTATAATTAGAATATTTTTATATAATATTTATATATATTCTTTCTAATTTAATTAGAATTTATATTCTATATATTCTATTTTACTATTTTATAGAAATAGAATATTCTTTTATATAATATTCTCAATATTATAAAAAAAAATGAATATAATATTGAATATAATATATTTAATATTTAAAATATTAAATATATTATTAAATATTAAATAAAATATATTATTAAATATTAATAAATATTAAATATATTATTAAATATTAAATATATTAATAAATTAAATTAATAAATTAATAAATTCAATATTAAAATGAAATTCAAATTCAATATTAATAATAATAATAAAATTATAAAATTAAATATATTAAATTAAATATATTTAATTATTAAATATATTATATATTAATAAATAAAAATAAAAATAAAATAATATTAAATTAAATATATTAATAAATAAAAATAAAAATAAAATAATATTAAATTATAAAAATAAAATAATATTAAATTAAATATATTAATAAATAAAAATAAAATAAAAATTCAAATGAATAAATAAAATTCATATATATATATTAATAAATTAATAATAAATTAATACTAATATTAACAATTATTAATACAAAATTATTAATACTTAATACAAATACAATAATAATAATACAATAATAATAATATTAAATATTAATCAATAATATATAATATTAATCTAATAATATTATTTTAATAATAATATAATATTATATTATTTTAATAATAATATAATAAATATAATAATATTATTATTGTTCTCTCTACAGCAATTTTTAGATTGAGAAAAAAGACAAAATAATGAAATAAGAAAAAACCATCAGATGGTACACGTACAATACTGGAATAGAATAAGACAAAAGCCATTAAAATTGTATATGAACAGCACCTTAAAGAAAATAGGAAAAGTTGACAGCACTGATAACTCTTAATTTTTCATCGAGTTATCGTTGGAAAGTGAACAAATAAATTTTCAATAATTTCAAGTAAATAAATTGCAGCGCACGTTCTGTTTTGGAAGACAAAGGGGAATATATTGTGTTATTGGAATGGGATGAGGATTCTATTTTAGACTTTTAAGAGTTAAAATAATTACCTAAATTTTTTTATAAAAAATATTATTTTGTAAAATATTCATTAAGGTATTTAAAATTATATATATATATATAATATAAATATACAAAATAATTTTCAAATAAAATATCTACTATTTTTATTTTTTTCTAAAAAATAATTCTTCTTAAACAAATAAAATTATAAAATATTGAGATGTTATATTTTTATTTTTATTTAATTTAATTTTAAAATTTTTATTTTTGCATAAAAATTAAATAAATTAAATTTTTAAAAATAAATGACTTTGATTATTTAAATTTTTAAAATTATATATATATCTTATTTAAACATATATATTTATGTTATATATTATATATTAATCCATTAATTTTATTATATAATTATGTATAATAATATTTATTACAAATTAGACGAATCAGACTTGTTTAAACTTATATTTTTATTATCTCGTTTATAACCTGAATTTATTTATACTATATCCAAATTCATATAGTTACGTATCATTTAATCAAGCCATTTAAAAAAAATTATCAACTTTAGTTAACTGTGCCTAATTTATTTTTAGTGGAAACAAAAGAAGCAGTACATATTTTTTTTATCTAATAATATAATATTATATTAATATTTTTTTAATGCGCTGTGCCAAGCATACTGTAGCGTGACCCTTTTGGCATTGACCTCAAGTTTGACAGCGTAGATGGTAATGATGTGGCCTTTGGTCACTAGTGGAGATGGTATGGAAGTGGTCTCCGTTCACCAATGAAATGATGGAGCGATAGGGGATGAGGGTGGAGGATAGGGAGGTGGAGCGGCAAGGTTAAGGGCAAGTGGAGGGAAAGGCCGACGTGTTATTATTATTATTATTTTATTTTTAAAATTGATTTGTGGTGAGCACATGCGGTAGATGTTTGAAAAATGGCCTAATTTTGAATTAAAAAAATAATAATTGTATGCTTAAATAATTAATTTTTCTTAATTAGATTTTGAGAAAAAATGATTACTCAAAATGAACCATTAATCTAATTTTTTCCTTAAATAGAGAAAAATGAAAATTAATTTCTATTTCTCATTAAATATTTGAATTAGATCTTTAATATTATTGTGGATTCCATTGCTGCCCATGTCATTTGAAAATTAATATCTTCATTAACATTTTGTAATAAGTCAATGTCAAATTAGCAAATATTAATGGTGTTAATGAATTTATTTACCTCATAATTGCTAATGACATAAATCACAGATCCTTAATTATCAAAAAAAAAAACCCCACAAGTAAAAAAGGATCAACCCATAAGGTAATCTTTTTGTACTTTTTTTCTTTAATAAATTCATTTTATATATATACTGTGAATAAGAATTTGCTGAAAGGATAAAAACCTGGCCACTCACTCCCTCATGCATATAATTATACTTCAACACGAGAACCTTGTTAGCCAAGACAAGAACGAGGGTCCTATCTAAAACCCACCGGTTCTAAGTTCATGAATTAGTGTTAAGTCCAGTTCACCTACTCCTCCATCAAAATAGCAGAGAACTCGATCCTTTTTCTATAATCCATTTTTTACTTTAATGTGGAATTAGAACCCAATAATAAGAGAGTAGATATTATAGATTAAAGGGGACTAGGGATGTCACATTTAACTGTAAAGGAGCTGGGCTTCTCAACGACAACAGAAAAGTCATCTACGTCAACAGTGGAAGGATTGGCACCGAGACAATGTTGCTAAAGATTGCTCGGAGTTGCACATCTGTCATTGGCCGTGAGGGTTCTGGTTACGCCTTTGCCTCTTTTATTCTTATGAGATAATCAATAGAAGATTGCTATAAAAATAAAGAGAGAGTTCACAAGTTGGCTTTTGAACCATAGATATTTTGTTGATTGGTTAAGAGTATTGTATGCAGGTCATACTGATTAAAACGTATAATAATTGAGTATGTTAAGTGATAATTTTCAATTAAAATTTTGCCTTATTACTAAGAAAAATTTTGAACTTAACTTTTTGAAGTAATAGGTAAGTAAATGTCATAAAGTGCTTAAAATTTTAATTTAAGTGCTGAATTAGGCATCAAACAACCTCTAAGTCAGTGACTACATATTGACACCTAATGCAATTCAGTCGTATGAGTTTACACTCACAAATTGTATTCAACAAACAGAGGCAAAACTCTGAGCAAAAAACAATTTACTGCCTACTTTTAACAAAAACTTGAAATACTACCTAGAAAACTTCACAAGTGGTCGATGGTTAAATTGGCAAGCACTAGTTACCATTCTCCTAAATGACTGAGACAAGTTGGCATTCCGAATTTGCATTTAGGATTGTATTCTTAGGCCAGACAAATACTCAACTTTTTTGATACTCACAAGACTGAAAGCTCAACTTCTTGAGAGCAAGGGCGATATGCTACAAAAGTGCTGTCATTTGAGAAGGATCCAGGATTGAAACAAGTGATTCCTGTGTACTTGAATGCCTTCTGCTCACTTTTGTCACCCAAAACAATCTGAAAATTGTGCATGAAAAGTGTCAAAGGAAATTGTCTTCCAACTCACCATCAAATTTGCATGGATTATTTATGTTCAAAAGTAAAAGAAAATACTTAAATTCATCCCTGAATCTATGATCTGCAATAACTTTTCCATGTACTAAGCCAATCAATAATCCTCCCAATAGCTTAATGTAAAGTCATTGAAATAAACACCTCTGAGAATCAAGGACTTCAATTTCATTTCAAACAGACCATTAAAAATATTCAGTTGCACTTGACATACTAAAGTAGCAGTTATAAAAGTTCTAATGTTGCTTTGCATAAAACAAAATTTGAAGAATGAAAAGGACCAGCAGAAAATATCAGCAATACCGTGTTAGGATACGGATAAAGATGGAGACTGTGATCATAATTCCAGATAATTGGTTGAACCATAAGAGGCAGTGGACAGAGATGACTTTGATGGGTTATAGTAGCAACCAGCTGTAAAAGAAGCCAAAAACCCAATTTTTGTTAACCCATAACCCAAGTGATGAAATGCATTGGTTTAATGTTTGAAAAAATTGATTTTGATTGGTTACAGTAGCAACCTGCTGTAAAAGAAGCCAAAAACCTAATCATCTTGTTAACCCATAACTTAAGAGATGAAGAGCATTTGCATAATATTTGAAACAGAGAATATTAAGAGGGGATAAAGAAGAACACATGTTCAAAGGGATCAGCAGTCTCCTCTGTAAAAGGAGGCATCAAGCATGATCGACGCATCTTATATAGCAGATCGTAGCGAAAAAATACAATTTCTTGAGTGTAAAACTTGACCCTGCATTTAAATGAGAAGCATTTGCATGTAATGAGAGCTAGGCACACATAAAGAGCTATAGGAGAACATATCTCTTCATTTCAAGTAGTAATAGTGTTTTTACAAGAATTGCATGTTTTAGCCTTCATTCTTAATTTTTCCTCAGGATTCATAAGTAATTCAAATTCTAAAAGTTAATCAAACAATGTGGATCTTGTAAGGATTTCCTAAGGAGAATAATAATTCTATCATTGTTTTTAACTAGTAATGATCATACAGATTAACCTGCAAGGATTGCTTGAAAATATAGCATTTGGAACAAGCTTCTGGAGCTCTTCTGTTAAATACTTGGGTAGTGCGCACCGTGGTAGAACTGTTGATGGACCTAAAATGATCAAGATATCTATCATCCTCATGTAATTTAAAACTAGTTATAGAAAGCTTAAAGAAGCATGTAAAAACCATATAATATACCTGCATCATCAGGACCTGGGATAAAAAGAAACCGACTATGCTCTTTTAGCTTGGGATGTGCTCCGATCATTTTCCCTAGCTTTTCAAACTGTAATCTACATGTTTAAGGTGTAAAATTGTACTTTGACTTTGTCCATGCCACCAAATTTTGTTGAAAACACAGATAATAGTCCAAAGATCCTCACCTGAGACTTGAAAATGAATGAAAAGAAAGATTGCATGGATGGGAAGAAAAATTCCCCATCAAAACGAATAAGGAAGGAACAACTTCTTGCATCTCAAAGCCGTCGAGTACTGTCTGCAGCTTTCCCATAGCCTTCTCTCAGGAAAAAAAGTATTATGATTAAGATGTCCTGCAAACAAAAAACACCAACCTTCCCCAAAAATCGAACTATATCCATACATCAAAAGCTTTCAAATCACCTCTTCGCTGTCTAGCCAAATGTCTGAGAGTATGACAAACAAGTCATTAACAGCCCTGTTTTCCATCTCTGCAAGTCTTAGCTATTAAAGTATATAGGAAGACCAAGAACATTATCAATTTGTCATATTCTAAGGCTACTGAAGGAAATTTTGAACAACAATCATATTTATTCTCATCCTGAACCAGTGAAGGCATATAAGGATACGGTCACCTCCTTTGTTAAGGTACCACCACCAAAAAAATCATGTTGTGCAAGAAATTTCAATGACATGTCTCTATCCTCTAATGGAGGAAACCCACATGTATATACCTGCATATGAAAGCAATAATTAAAAATTTCCAGACAATCATTCATCAAGTTTTCAAGCTGATGTTTGAGTGGCAGAAAGGAGAAGCAACAAAATAATCTCAGCGAAAATAGAACCTTATAAAGTTCAACAGTGATGAAAGCTTGTGCCCAGGAATATGTTCCTAAGCACTAGGAATCTGGTGTCTATAGATTATCCTACTTGGTGGATACCATCTGTCATAAAGTTACAAAGATAGGTAACAGGCCAATTTCATTGGAAACAAGCACCCCAAAATATGAAAATTTAACAGCTAGATCATGGAAGACTAGGTGCAGCAGATGTTTGATAATAAGATTTATCTTTTCCTCTTATGTATGGTGTGCATATAAAAAGCCAAAATAAGAGCCATCCCATCCACTTACCTGCACAATATCAGAAATATATAGATATGCATTTATATCAGAAATATATAGATATGCATTTATTTCTTCTCAAAAAAATTTAATCATAGTCATTCCACTTAGTTCAGCTTTTTCACAAGCAATCAAGCAAATAAAGAAAATGTTGGCTTGAATGAATAACTATTATTTAGAAACTGAATGAATAAATATTAGATAGAATTCATAATGAAGATGGATATAGCAATCTAATTGTGCTCAATATTGTATTAAATTTGGAACTGAAAACACAAAACTTATGCCCTTACCGCCAACAAGAATACAAAAGGACAACTTTCACAAGTTCACTTCCCATCCACTTCCCTCCTTTCTTCTCTTTTTTCTTTGGTTATTTTCACAGTTTCAAATGTCAATTTCAATGCCAATATACCAGCAAAGAGGGGTTGTATTAGAAACCGCATGTCAGAGTTGTTAAAGTTTTGCCTCAAGTGCAAGGCGCATCAGGTGATCGGACCTGCGCCTCTGAAGGCCAAAGGCAGGGCATTGTTA
Source organism: Omphalea diandra (assembly GCA_949677035.1). Taxonomy (NCBI): domain Eukaryota; kingdom Viridiplantae; phylum Streptophyta; class Magnoliopsida; order Malpighiales; family Euphorbiaceae; genus Omphalea; species Omphalea diandra. The sequence goes on from CATIWR010044774.1 coordinate 43,503, forward strand.
CTCAAGCGCTCGCCTTGATGCCTTAGGCGTGCGCCTTCAGCTAGTGCTAGGCACGAGAAAAGTGTGCCTTTCTAACTTCTACTATAATATATAACTTTCACCTCAAAGTATCACCATCAATAGAATCACAGATGGCCGATCTACCAAAATTTGGTGTCAGATGCACCAGAAAGTCACCGGAAACTTCACCGGTGTCATTGGAAAGTCACCGGAATCTATTATGAGTCTATTTCATATGCAATTGGTTAATTAGTCAAAAATGCTAATTGTGGAGAAGTAATACAAGAGTGATGACTTCATGTAAACTAAGTGATAAAATGCAGCAGAAAATATGATAAAATGAACCTTTCTTTTCTGTTCTCAAAATGAAAAATAACTTTTTTTTTAAATCTTTGACAAATGAACACATTTTCCAATTAGAAAAAAACTTTCCATAGAACAATTTCAATGAAAACTAAAATGGAAAAGAGAAACTGTTTTCCATAAGTAAACAGGTACTAAATTTCTATAAGGACCAGAAGAATATTTTCATGAAAATTCAAAGGTTAATAAGCAAGGTTGCTCCACTATATACCTCATGATAGAAACCACATAAGGACCTTACTTGTAATGTAATGTGGGAAGTGGACATACAAACCATCTGCTACTCCCTCCTTAGTCCTGCAATGCAGGAAGCCTTGTGCTCTAGGACACCCTTTACAAGAAACATGGCTCGTGCAGCAACTTATATAAATGCCAAGATACGAGGATTCATGATTGCTAACGATATCTTATTACTTATAAGATGTTCAAAGCAAAGAAAACTAGGCTTTACATTTTAAGTCAAAATATAGAGACATTTCTCAAAAGGTTACTGAAGCAACAAATACATCTGTATACATAAAGCCTTCTATAGCATCTATTACGCCAAATGATTATATCCTAAAATCCGAAGAACTGGTAAAACGAAAGCATGAATATATTTTCAGATAGAACACAACAACTAATCCAACAAATTTAAATGAATTCAAGAAAGGTTTAAAGAGGAAATTTTATACTAACCTGAAAAATGCCATCCACAAGCATTTCACCTTCTGCAACAACTATTGTATTTTCCGATAGAAACCCTGTAGTAATTTTGTGTTACTTATAAAGGAAACCAATTATTTACAAGTGTTTGACTGCAAGAACATCCTACAATTAGTCTCAAAAAACAAAACGATATACAACTTGTAGCCCAATATTATGATCATTCCTCAGTATTACTAAATCACTTTGGGCCCATCCAATTTACAGGAGATTTGTCCCCATTGTATTCAATATTAGGAACACCAGATTTCAGGTTTGTTTGGCATAGCTATTAAAAAAGTATTAAGCAATTAAGGTAAAATTTGGCATGTTTAGGTTATGAAAACCATCAAATAACTAAAAGTAGTTTGATCTTTTCTTTACAACATCTGAATAGTTGCTTTTACGAAACACCAATTCCAACTTCGGCGCGAAATAGAAATGTCATCTTATGATACAATTGGCAAGTCATCCGTGAAAAGCAAGAAGTTAGCATAAGAGTAATAGTGGGTCAACCACAAACATGCTAACCAAGAAAGATCCTTTGAGGTCAAAATGCATAACAGTTCACACTTCACACCAGTTTTGCAAGGCCAGGTCATAATTTCTTTACATCCTATTGCACAAACATATTTCACAACATTAAAAGCAAAACAGGTCTACACAATGATTAGGATCTACACAGAGGACCACATAAGTAACACATCAGTTTCACCATTTATAAGTCTGGCTTCTAACCATCATACTAGCCCTAGGGAATCAGGCCAAGTGATAAATGGGTCGGAAGAGAAGGAAATAGATTTTAGATTCAAGTGTATGTGTGTACGTAGGTTAAAGGATATTGCTTTAGACAAATTAATTTCTACTGATGCGGTAAGATCTTCCAGGTAGAAATGACCATCCTCCAACTGAGATATTACACCCATGACCCACCATCGTCCTGTTTGCCCAACCAAAGACTGAATTGGAGCTATCTGTAAAAAATACCACATAAAAGACACATATCATAGCACAACTAAAAGTAAAAACTTTCTACTTGGAAGTTTGTGATAGGTTATATTATCAAATGCTTCAGAGAAAGGGAGAGAGCACCTCACAGCTTCCATAATGTGACATTCCTGTCTCAAATGCAGGCTTGGAGAAATGTTGATCACGAGAGATTCTCTGGAAGAGCAACAGATACCTATCTTTGTACAGAGCAGCTTTTACAGCAGAGTCACCATGAATACATAGCCCCCCTGTATACCTTAGGATTACAACAAACATTATTAAAAGGGCAGAGGAGAAAAAGAATTACGAAATTCCACAACATGGCAAAGAAGCATCTTGAGTTTGAACTCAGTTGCCCAGAAAACATCAAACCTGATAGGAACTAAAAAGCTAAGAGTGTGATTTCCAGTAACCTTTCCCAGTATAACATTTGCTCATAAGAGGACAGATAGTAAGTTCAGAAAAACAACAATGCATGCCAATAACCAATACACTTTCTTTTTCCCTTTTTCACAAAATTTTCTAGGAAACTATTCAAGGAATTGATTACCTTCTTCAGGAAGTGAACTTGTTTATAGACCCCTATATAATAGGGGGGAAAAAAATCACAATTTGAGAAGGAATGAAATCGACATACTGATAAAATTGCTTCTTAATGGGATCAAAGCGAAACTTTGGGACTACGAAAGCATCAATCACACGAATAGCAGGAATTGTGTCACTTGGGATTTGCTCAACTGCATCATCAGCTTCCAACAAACCACTCACAACACGATGTATTGGCTCCTTGTCAATTATAGAAGATTTCACTCCAACATTTCGCGATTCATATTGAAGCTGGTCTAAGAGGAGATCAATGGCCTCTTCTTCAGCGCCTTGGAAACGGTTGACAAAGGAGAGAATCTCCTCAAGAGCCTCCACTTTGAGTGTGTACCCTCTGATCTTGAATTTCTTCTGTATCTGTTTCCTCACCACGGAGGCATTCATTTTCTCGTCCTGAAAAGTACGAAGGCACTTCTGATAAAGCAGTACAACAGTACCTCGAAACACGTCCTTTCAAAGAAAGAGGAGAAAAAAACAACAGCCAATTGAGCTCGTTTCGAAGCTCAGATTTGCAAACATTTCAACAGAATAAAATTTTATTTTAATTTTTTTTTTGTTTGCAAATTTTTGAGAAAATTCAATTTTCATTTTAAAACAAAATACTTTAGTTAAAAAAAGTCAAGATAAATGGTTTCAATTAGAAAATAAGTTAAATTGATATTAAGTTTTGGTTTAAATAAGTAAAAGTATTTAAAAAATAAAATAATTTTTATTTTTTAAAATTTATGTAAAAATAAAATTTTATTAAATTATATCAATTAAATTTTATTTCAAACAAAAGAATTTTATTACTACAGTGATTGATCGAATTTTTTTCTTTTCTAAAATGATTAATTTTAAGCATATCTAAAATTTAGCACTCTATAACTTACATATAAAAATGAACAAATTATCAAGAAAAAATTTCTAATTATGACGCATTTTAAATATAAATTAACTTTTATTTCTTAGAAATAAATTGTATGAATTTTTTTTCTTTCAAATTTATCTCCGGCCATACTTCAATCCCTTCATTTTTCTAATTAATAAATTAAATTTAAAATTAATTTATTAGTATAAATAAAATAATATTTTATCTTTCATGTTATTTAAATTTAATTTTATCAGATAATATAATTTCATTAATAAAAAATTTACAACTTTGAAATATTAGAAACTAACTTTGGATTTTAAAAAACTTGAGAAACAACTGAAATCAATCAAATTTTTTCAATTTAGAAAATTTCTCATATTTTCTTCAATTGAAAGAATAAAAAATTTAAGAACTAAATATTTAATTATTTTTAATAATTAATTCAAACAACAATAATTTTTAATTATAGTTTAGGTCTAGCACAAAATTTATTTGTTCTTAAACTATTTTATTGTCTAATTCTTTATTAAACTATTTTATTGTCTAATTCTTTATCAAGTAATATAAAAAAAAATAATGTTATCATTAGTAAAAAATAAATATGAACTAATTTAAAAATTTAAGTAAAAATTAAAATCAATTTAGAAATTTTTTGTTCTTTCTCAATCAACATAATATAATATTTCTTCTAATTTACTAAAAATCGAAATATAATTTTTTCATTCTTTTTATTTATCAAATATTTAACATTAAAGTATTCTTAATACTTAATTTAAATAATGAATATTTATAAATCTCAATATAAATAACTTTTTGAATTTGATTATAAGAGTGGTGTTAGATATTGGTTATACAAAGATTTAGAAATTGTTATTATTTTTAATTACTGAAATGATTAGATATTAAGTATTTGATAGATAAACGGGTAAATTTCACTCATGACGTACAAAATTTGTCATAAGTAACACCGTGACATATAAAGTTTAATTTGTTTCATAAAATAGTGTTTAACACAAATCTCCTTCTCGTTAATTGAGTCAACGAAATGCTTACTTAACCTGACACATGGAGAAAAGAAAAATTAATAAATGGTCATCAAGCCACATTAGTTGATTTTCTCTCTCTCTCTCTCTCTCACTGTCAATTAACTATCACTTTAAGGGAGTTTAGTTGTATATTATTTATAAGGAAATTTAGTTGTAGGTACTACTGGGTAAGGACAATGTTGATAATTCTTTTTGTTGGTTATAAGGAAGGAATGAAAGTTTTTATTAAATGAATGAATATGAGTTTTTTTTTTTTTTCTTGTTGTAGTTTTATTAACATAATGATTGCGATAAATATGATTAATAAGGTAACTGCAGAAATGACATAATGATTGTGATTATAGAAAAAAAAATGATTAATCAATAAATCCATAATAAACACCAAAAAAAAGTACGAAAAATCATGTTGTAGTCTTAGTTTATATAATTGTTGTATACAATCATTTGAAAATTAAAGCATTTAATATGTTTCAATTTCAAATCAAAAAGTAAAACTTAACAAACTATGTACAAAATGATGGCAAATCATGAAGCTATAAAATAGTGGCATGCACTTCCTATTTGTAAAAATAAGGAAAGCATCCAAAAAAAAAAAAGTGTAACGTGTATAAAATTAGCAAACCATGAAATTCTAAAATGATGGCCTACACTTCCAAAATAGAAATAAAAATTTTAAAAGCTATTATTTGTATCTTAATTGCACAACCCTTATTCTCCCTTTTTTTGATGCATCTTTAGTCTTCCTCTTACTGCAAAATGTGCATTTGTGGGAGGTTATTGTCCAGGTGGTCTTCTTTTTATTACAGAAGGTGCATTGAGAGACTATTGTCCTGTAACATTGCTTTGTTGACTATGAGCCTATGTTGGTTGTGAACTTAAAGTGGAAAAGAATGGTTGGAATGGTGTAACAAGCTCAAGTATCTATCCTTACCAAGCAAATAGATTTCATGACTTATAATTCAATTTATTCTTCTTTCTCGTTGGTAGTATGCAAATTATGTAAGGGAATTGGCCACAAAAATATAGCTTGCCAAATGGGGAATCCTTTCGCATAAGTTCAACTACAATTTATGAGGAATTTGAATCACCAACCCAACAATCCGTACTATAAACCCTATAATTTTTATTAACAAAACCACCCTAACTTTTCTTGGTCTAATAATAATCAATTGAACCCTAATCTTCAAGTTCTCCTTATTTTTATCAACCACCAACGTTCTCACCCCAAGAAGAGAAGTCTAGCTTAAAAAGCTTATTGGAGCAATACATCATCAAAGTTGATGCTAGGTTAGCACAACAAGATAAGATACAAAGAAGATTAAATGTGAAGTCATAAACTAGTTTTCCTCCTTCTATAACCTTAAGCTTTAAATGGGACAAATAAATAATGCCTTAAACTCTTGATTTTTTATTATTCTACCTAACACCTCTAAAACTAATCCTATGAAGCAGGTTAAGGAAATTACATGAATGAGATGAGGGAAAAAATAACAAGATACACTGTTGTTAAGGGGTTTGCATGTTCATTATAAGAACAATGATAGTAATAGGGTAAGACCTATGTGTCAAGAAGGTTGTCCATGGATTCTGCTAGTGAGCCCTCACAATGCTACAAACACTTTGATTGAGGAAAAACATTCAATCCCCACCATAAGTGTTATAGGTCCCATAAAAACCAAATTATGTAATAGTTAGTTTTTTATGAGGGAGTACAAAAATAGAATTATAACCCAACCTAATATTAAATTGAAGGACTTGAAGGCCTTAGTTGCATCTGAATTAAAGATAAATGTAAGCTTAAATGTTTGTGGGAATGCCAAAAAAAGGTAATTAAAGAGCTGATGGGGTGTTATAAGGAGGAGTATGCATTATTGTATGATTATGTTGCAGTCATACTCCATACTAACCCAAGCTCCACTTGTTTTGCTAAGTCTTATAGTGACAACATGGAGGGTAAGCTAGTGTTTTGTAGGTTCTATTACTATTTAGATTCTTGTAGAAAGAGGCGAGTAAAAAGATGTAGGCCTATTATATGCCTTGATGGATGATTTTTGAAAGGGGGTTTGTAAAGGTCAGTTGTTATGTGTTATTGGGCAAGATGGAAATAATCAAAATGTTACCAATACTATGGGTAGTATTTCAGTTGAAAACTAAAGTAACTTGGAGCTAGTTTTTTAGATGCTTAAAGACAAATTTGTAATTGGAAGATGAGGAAGGCTACATTATCATCCCAAACATGCAAAAGGTAAATATGTCTTCATGAATATGTATGTTTTAATATTTTAGTGCTCAATCTATCTAACACTATATATAATGTTCTTTGGCAAGGTTTAGAAATAGCTATGGGAGATATCTTACCCAATTCTAAGCATAGGATTTATGCTAGACACATCTATGCAAATTGGGGTAAGAAATGAAGAGGTGAAAAGAGGAAAATAACTTTTTGGAAATATGCAAAGGCTAATTTTGGACAATAGTTAAAGTTTTGCAAAAGTTGGGTGACAATATTATGCAAGAGCTTGAGTTATGGAATTAAGAGTTGGTGCAGAGGCATTTTTCAAGACTAATGTGAAAATATGATATTGTGCATAACAACTTGTTTGAAATATTTAATGGTTGGATCCTTGAGCTTAGGTGTAAATCAATAATATCTATGTTAGAGGATATTCAAGTTTAAGTGATGAATAGACTATGAAATAGAAGGAACTCAATGACAACTTAAATTTATGATCAATTTCCTAAGAGTATGCAAAAACTAAAAAAAAAGAAAAGAAAAGAAAAGAGCAGTCATTTTCTTGGTTATACAATGGAATGTGTATGTAGGGTTTGAGATCACAAATGTCCATGACAAAGAAGATAAAACACATAGTAAATGTAGAGAAAAGAAGTTGTACCTATAAAGAATGGAATCTCATTAGAATACCTTTTCCAACATGTAGTTTGTGCCATTTACTATAAAAGTGATCATCTTGAGAACTTCGTGAACCATTGGTATTCTACAAATACATATTTGAAGGACAACAAGTATAACATAGGGTATGTAGCTGGAAAGCAGCATTAGGTATCAACTAGAAAAAAGAGCATTAAACCTCCTGAGTTTAAGAAAATGCCAAGTCGACCAAAGAAAAATAGAAAAAAAAAATATAAAGATGAGATGATGAAGACAAGGAAGTTCCTAGATCAAGAAGGACAATGACATGTGGAGTGTGGAAAAAGATTGGCCATAATGTGAGAAATTGTCCTAAAAGGACAACTAATACACAAGTAATATTTTATAAACATAACTTATACTTGTAAGTAAATTTGTTAATACATTCTTAATTTTCAAGTTATTTTTACATGTATTAAGTTAAAATAAGAAAGAACAAAAAGAAATAAAAAGTCATGGATATACATAGTAAGGAGATAGTGATATCATCACAGAGTAAGCATGATAGAAGCAAGGATTTCAATCCTAATGACTTGCTTAAATATTTTTCTAAACCATAGAACAACAACCATAAAGGAGATGTATTTATTGTTGATTGTCACATTAGCCCTGGTTTATTCACATCTACTAGTTCCCAACCCACCTTTCATAGTAATTATTGGAGATATAAGAAGCAATATTCATCTCAACCATATTGTAGAAATAAGTCCAAGAAATCTAGTGTGGGCTTTTATGTGAACAAACAAATTGCAAAAACAAGCCTAATGGTAAATTTGCTTACTTTTGTGTTTTATGCCTAATAATTAGCAAACTTTCATTAATATTTTGTGAACATGTGAATTTCTATAACCACTATTTGTGTTTTCAGTCACATTAAACTGAAGACTAAAACACTTGTATGGTGGTGTGCATGCAAATGAAAAAAAGGGAAAGAAATATATCACAACAACTGTACCTCCAAAGTCAAAGCAACTTGTTAGAGTTGTGGAGATGATGTTAGAAAGGGACTTCCTTTATGAAAATGTCAGTCATGATTTCTCTTTAAAGGACTTGCAGAATGAGTGAGCTAAGAATATGAGCAACACTATTAGACTTATTTGGAAACCATGACAGCAGTAATTGTATTGAAAATTTGAAAACTATGTTCGTGTAATGAAGGCCATTATTGTTGGACTTACATAACGAATGACTTTGGGGTTGTTAGATCATGTCAGTTTATGACTGACTTTTTGGTTGTCATTTGAACATATAATGTTGGATGGGAAGATAACCCCTTTTTGACCTTATGAATTAGTGTTTTTATTCTGTGTTGGCCATATTATTTTCAAACTTACTACAATATCAATATGATTCATTAGTTGTTTAACACACTCCATTTAATTTAGCAATTATATATAATGTCACAATGACATTAACACATTATAATAGTCATTTAGTAGTTATATATAACGAGTTAAACAAACTGCCAACAATGCCACAATCATGACTTGGTTGTTTGTTATTCTTTGTTAGCCATATGAATAGATAATAAGTAATAGATTAAAAGGCAAAAATTTTCAACATTCACACACTTCATTTCATTCATAAAAGTTACAGAACAAAAGAGGAACATAGAAAAAATCCCTAAATAAACTGAACAAACTACTAATGTAACTTATTTGTAGCAAGGGCTAATGGTACATCAAAAAAGCTACTAATCTAACTTATTTCATTCAATAGTCACCAACATAAGTCAAAATAACATTGAGCTATTGACACTTTACATAAATCTATGTTGCAAGGCATATCTAATAATGCCACAAGCAACAAAAGAAGCACCAACAATCATCATTCTCCTTCCCAGCTCATTCCCTTCATTTTTTTGTTAACATTCCTATTTCCTTCCTTTCATTCCTAACTTATTCTTTATTTACTTTCAACTTCTCATTTAATGTATCGATCTCCGTCATTAGAAGTCTAGATTCCTCATTTAACAACTAATTTTCACCCTGCAAATCATAAATTTGAATCCTCAATGCTATATTGACAACCCTTAATACTTCATTTTTAGTCCTCAATTTCTCATTCTCTATTTGGTATCCTTTCATTTGTTGCAAAGCACATTAACTAATGGTATGTGCTTATCCAACTTGGATCAAAGTTTCATTTTTTTCTTCTCTCAAATCAAGACAGTTTCTTCTTCAGTTGATTCACATAAAACAATTGATAATCACTTAATTCCACATCATATCAGATGCAAAAAATCATACATTTGATTTTGCACAAAGGAAAAATGAACCCCAGTAAAAAAAAAAAAAACTTCAACCATTTCGTTCTACAATAAATATAGAGAAAAGAAAAAGGAAAAAGGAACAATATTATATTTTCCTTCAAGCAAGTGTAGAGCCACCTCTATTGGCCCTAGTGCACCAAGAAGGGGGGTTGAATTGGTGGAAAATTTGAACTTTTAATTTTGGAGGAAACACACATAAATGAAAGATTAGAGAAAAGGGTAGGAGAAGAATGAACACAAGAGTTTTATAGTGGTTTGGGTATTAACCAACCCTACGTCCACTCCCCAATTCACCAATTGAGTATTTCACTCAATCACTAGTGTTTTACAAGCTCACACTCAACTTAGTGTTTAGGCTCATACTAAAACTTACAACTTGTGTTTTACAGGCTCACACAAAAAACATTTTATAAGTGTTTTCAAGGCTCACACTAAAATCTATCACAATATGTGTTTTATGGCTCACACACAACCTATGTGTTTTAAGACTCACACAATAACCTCTCTATAGTGTTTTAACAGGCTCACACTACAACCTTTCTATAGTGTGGTGTTTAATGCTCACACCCAACACTTTCAATCTTACAAGAATTAGAAGAAAATGAGTAGCAAAGGATTGACAGCTTTTTCACTTGTTATAAAATTCTTCACATTTTCTATTAATGTTTGGTGGAGTATTTATACCCAAATTCCACCAAAGAAACTAACAACTAGTTTTATAACGGCTAGTTCATAACGGCTAGTTTATAACGACTAGTTTTCAATAGTGCTTTAGGAAAATATAGTTGTTATGTTTCTTCAGCCAGCATAAGTCGCGGTCGCTAATTCATTTGTGTAGACCGCGATTCTAACCAAGAATCAGTCTATCAAAATTTACAATTTTTACTTCTCAAATCGCGGTCGCTACCAACATGTAGCCTTTACGATTTTTGACTTCCAACGGCTTCCTAGGACACTTGTCAAGCTCTGATTATGAACATCTTTCCATTGTGAAGCTTTTTGTAATCCGCGGTCTCGACTCCGACGCGACACAGACCGCGAATTCGTCTGTCATTTTTGGTTTGCTTCGTTTTGCTTGTTCGTGACCGAGAATGACTCCGCGATTTAGGCTGTCTGATTTTTGGCAAGTCTTCTCAAGAGTCGCGATCGCGAATCCTTGATTGCGGTTACGAAACACTTTGGAGTTAAAAAGATTTTCTTCCAACTTAACTAGAGAGACTTATTTTTCTGTAAAATCAACACTTGAATAAAACATTAGTAATGATCAATCTCCTTTGTCAAAATCAAAAGAGGCTCTAGACTTAGGATTAACCATCCTAGTCCAACAAGTGTGTAGTCGGATATTGTTATTCAGATTATGCTGGTGATCTAGATAAACGTCGATCAACTACTGATTATGTATTTACTCTTACAAAGGCACCAGTTAGTTGAAAGTCTATTTTACAGTCAACAGTTGCTCTGTCTACTACAGAAGCAAAGTATAATCACAGAAGCTGTAAAGGAAGCAATTTGGCTTCAAGGGTTGCTTGGTGAACTGGAAATTGCGCAAAAGTATGTCAAAGTACATTGTGATAGTCCGAGTGCTCTCTAGTTAGCAAAGAATCAAGTTTATCATGCAAGGACGAAGCACATCGATGTTCGATATCACTTTATGAGAGAGATTTTAGAAGAAGGTGGAGTTAGAATCCAGAAAATTCATATCACTGAAAATCCTGCTGACATGATGACAAAAGTTGTCACTGCGATCAAGTTTCAACTTTGTTTGGACTTGATCAATATTGCTAAAGTTTGATGTTGAATTTGGAGACACTATCAAAAGCTGTTTGAAGAGAGATTAAAGATGTTAAAATTCGTCAAGGTGGAGATTTGTTAATTATGGTGGCTCATTTTGATATCCTGCATCGGAGAAATAACAAAGGGAAGAAAGTTCTTTTTGTTATAAATAGAGTCATACCTCACATCGGAGAAAAAACAAAGGGAATGAAGGTTTTATTGTTATAAATAGATTATTAATTTCTTTAGTTTAATCATCCCAAAATTGTCTACTCATCTCTTAGACAATTTTCAATATTTCTCCTTCTTATGTAGTATTTCACTTTATAATATTTTTCTTAGTGAAATATAATTTTGGTGGTGTCCGAAGATGTAGGCATAATTGGTCGAATCTCGTTAAACTCTAGTGTTCTTATTTTATCTTTATTTTTCAATAGTTATTTTGTAAGGTATAGTTGTAGTGATATATTGTGATGTTAAATTACTATTAGGGTGATTACATCTACGGAGAGTGAGTTTTAAGTCGGACTGCTTGTGACCCCTCCAATCTTTCATGGAAATTAACTATAATATAGTTTTATAATACAATCTTTCACTCTCTATTCACTTATAAATTTATTAGATAAATTTGACGGGTGAAATATTACCCTTATTCCACAACAAAAGTCACATCTATTTGTAAGGCGACGTGTTAATTCAAAAATACCAGTAAAAACATAAATAGAAAAAAAAATATTTCATCTGTTAATGAACTTTTAATTAATTAAGAAACTCAATTTTTTTTTTTTAAAAAAAAAGAATCATGCTACTGGACAGCATTTTTTGCCACGAAATTGTGAACGAATTCTTGCCTACTTCTGCATTGGCTAGGCCTATTACATAATTGTGTGACAAATAATTTTTGCATTAAAAAAGGACTAATACTGTTTATAACATAAATAAAAATGCATTTTCTTAAAAATATATGAATCTCTTATTTATATAATAAATTTATTATTGCAATTTGATATAAATGTAAACTTTATAAGAAGTATAAAAATATTTTCATAATAGTATCTTCTGAAAATTTTTAATTATCTTGGTAAAATTTTATAATTTTCAGTTTGATGGTAAACATATTTCACTAGAATATTTCAATCACATATTCACTTTCAAATTTTTAAATAAAACCACCCATAAAAGAAAATCAATATTATCTATAAAAATAAAAAATCATAAAAGATAAATATATAGATCCATAGATTTACATTTAGATTTTATTAGGATGGAAAATAAAAATCAAACTAAAATAAATATAATAAGAAAAACATATTAAATTTCAATTGATTTAACTTAAAATCTGGACTCTATTTATTTTATGGAAAACAACTTGCCCATGAGGAAAATATTTTATGAAAAAAGTATTTTTTGAGCAATATGCTTTACATGTTGAAATACATTATAAAATATTGATTTTCTTTTAATTTATAATTATAATAAAATATAGATCACAAATAATTTATATTTATACTATTTATTTTTTAATATAAGAAATAATATATTAAAAATAAAAAAAATTTATAAGTTTTTATCATTGGCCGTCACCACTAGTCAGCATTGATCGATGATGAGTGTCAGTAGTCAATGATGATCGGTGATGATAAATATGTGTTTATATAATTTATTTTTTTATTTGAATGAATTTGTTAAAATTCAAAAAATGATTTCCTATTTTGAGTACAAGAAATCATTTCTTTAAAAAAAATGCTTAGTTTTTTATTAATCAAAAAAATATTTTTCATTCTTAGTTTTTTTATTAATCAAAAAATACTTTTTATTAACTAATTTTTTACATATGTTAAATATTACAAAATACGAAAAATATTTTTCAAAAAAATATTTTCTGCAAAATAAATGGATAGAGTAAGAAAAAATTTGTTTATCTTGTCTTTAAAAATTAGTAAAAATACTAAAAATGGAAACAAAAATGAGAAAATGTATTAAAAAATAATAGATCTAGTCACAAGCATGATTTTGTCAGCAGTATCCTAAGAAATTTCAATCCGGTGATCTATTGTTAATAGATTTTCCTAGATTTTGAGTTTTATTTCATCTTTTCTCTTTTGCCAATATGAGGAAAAAAAAGTACATTTTTTTAAACAGTGATTTTAGACATCACATCATTTAAACTTATTAGTATAATAATTAAAGAAAGTCTATTTAATTAATGAAAATTTTCTAGAAAATCTAGAAAAATCTAATATTTTCTGTTGTACGTATTATTAAATGATTGAGAATGTTGAAAATGGAAAGGGCACTGATAGAATGAATCAAACACTTACCACATTCAAAAATCTCAGTAATCCTTTCTGATTTTGGTTACAAAATTTTAGTAAGCTATACACACGACCATTGACCATATATAGTTTCTAACAATTCATTGAATTGATGAACATCTTTTCGGTCATAACTTTCTACATTTACTTACGTAACGTACCAAAAAAGCACAAGATCAGTAGGACTTCTTGAGATACCCAAAATCCATTGAAGAACCAACGCAGTCTAACTTGGGTCTACAAAGATTCAACAATTTCAACAACTCAGTGACCTTCTCCTTTGTGCTCTCTCCACAACCAACCTGCAATAGGATCAGTAGCTTCTGAAAAGCACCGACTTTTAGTTGAAGTGCTTCAGCTACAACACCTCCTTCTTTCCTCTCATCATTCTTGCATAGCTTCCACAGAATTGATACTGAGAATTTTGTTGCCAACTCTGATACTAAAATCTTCTGAAACAACATAGGAATAATTAGTGCATTCTCATAAGCCTTTTCTCTCCCTTCTTTGGACTCACAAATCTCGTCCAGAACACCTAATGCCTTCTCACTTATCCCTTTATCTCTGTCAACAAGAATCTCTATAATCAAAGAGATCAACCCCAGGTCCACAAACGTTGATTTAATTTTGTCACTGATTGTTGTAGGAGATAGCATGTAGAATATGACCATTAATGAAGCTGTGGTAGAAGGAGGACAGATTGGCTCCTTGATTAGCCTAACGACTGCTTCTACTACTCCTTCTATCTCCACCAAACTATTTACATGCTTTTGATCTAAAGAAAGCATCTCTTTAAGTACCAAAATAGCGCTTTGTCTAGCTGATAGGTCTCCACTCTTCAGTAACCATGACATGCAACGGAAGGAACTCTCCGATCCTAGCCTCCTTTGCCCTTCTGCACCAAGTGGAAACATCCAAATCAAAGCTGACAATATCTCTACTAATAAATCTGCAAACTTTTCCATTGAAAATCCTGCTAACGACTCGAACGCAGCTGCTAAAACGCAACCAGCCCCATTCTCTACAATGCACCGCTTGTTTCGTTCGCTTTCCCTTCCCCAGTTCTTGATCTTCCCCACAAATTCTTTACACTTCTTCTGGTCCCCAAGTTGAGCTGCCACCATAATACTCTTACAAGTCTCAGAAACCTCAAATGGGTTGACAGGTATACGAGGCGTAGGAATCCTTTCAACCCCATAAGAACTGCGCTGTACGCACCAATCTTGAATTATCTTGCCTAAGGAGTGGTTTGGTATTAGGTCTGAGCTGAATAACACCTGATTAGTGACAGGACATGTCCGGTTACCACCCTCTATCCACTTCTCAATGCTTTCTCGATCATAGGTGATCCCAGTGGACAAAGTCACCGGATCTTTCATTAAGTCAAGAGAGATAGGACATCGAAAATGCACGGGAATCTTGATTTCCATCTCCAAGGTATCACTGGAATCCTCATAAACTTTTTCCTTTCTGGCAGCCGCGGCTTTTCTTCTAGGCCAAGATAACATGATTACTTGGTGATTTTTTATGGTGTGTTTGAGTTGGTTACAGATTGCAGAATGTGAAGAGAATCAATAAATGGGGTGTGTTGTATATATATATATTGTTGGGTCAAAGGTAGGAGGAAGAGGAGTAGAAGAAAGAGACTGTAAAAAAAAACGTTGGTTAATTATTCAAGACGGAAGAAGTGGAAGGTTTGTCTTGTAGGTATGAATGAAGAGGATGGGTTTAATAAATTGGAATGTTGACCGTTGAATATTTGACTGCCGACGTAGAATGGACGGCCCCGACTCTTATTCAATAGGGAGACCGAGCCACCGGCCGTATTAGACTCATTCATGTCATACTGTGTCTGTGTGTTTAGTTTTGGCTGGCGTCTTCTGACTTTTTCCATATTATAGTAGTATGATTTATGAGTCAATAACAATAATAGTAATATAACTCATATTTCACTTTTTGTCGGATTTAAAATTTATGTTGTCGTCTAATGTTATTTTTAACGATATAAATATGATCATTTCATGTATATTTAAGACTTCTTTTGTTTTTTATTGGTATAAGTTAAAGAGTTCAATCTTTCAGAAAACGTAAATTTTTTCATATACATTTGGAAAAGTAAGTAAAAATAAATGTTTAGAAGTACTATCCTAGAAGGAATATTAAGGGCAATGAATTCTACGTAAAAGAGAAAATTTTAGATCCAATCATAATAAAATTTGAAGAAAAAGAGCACATAAATAGAGCCTAACCCTTTTTTTTTTTAAGTATAATAGTCTAACTTTGATATATTACGTTATAATTTTATAACTAGAAAAATTTGAAAAATATATATTATATTTAGTAATATATTCTTTTATTCTATTTAAGTTGAAAGACTTTTAACTTGTCATATATCAGATATACACCAAAAAAAAGAATTTCATGTTCATCTAAAATGCATACAGCTGGTTACGTGATCATCATTCATATTCCCAGAAACATTAAAGTTTAACAACCATAGAAAACTATTACTATTACATAAGACCAATTCTAAGGTTTTCAAGATAAATTGTAATAAAAACATTCATAAAAGATTGTTGTAAATAGAAGATATAAAAGGGAGTGTAAGGGAGATCCATTATCCCCTTACATGTTCATTCTGTGTTGAAATGTTATCTGCTTTGATTCAGAAGGCAGGGGGTAGAGGGGATATTCATGGGTGTAGGATTTGTTGTGGAGCACCTATCATCTCTCACCTGCTTTTTGCTGATGACAATTTTTCCTTTTTTTTTTTAGAGCAGATGTGAAGAGAGTCAAGGTGGTGCAGTATATTTTCTCCACCTATGAGAGGGATTCTGGGTAGGCTATTAATCTTTAGAAGTTTGGAATTTTTTATAGCTGCTTGTTGGGCTGAAACACTGGATTTCTACTTTACTACAGGTTGATACTCCTCTTGATATTGGAAGGTATCTGGGCCTTCCTTCTCTTATTGGAAGAAAGAAAAGAGAGATTTTGCGTATGGAAATATACAAGGGAAGGACAAGTTAATATAATAATTGATTCATATTATTATTTATTGATGTAATTTTTCTTTTTGTTTTTATTATTAATTAAGACTCTTTTTTTATTAATATATTTTTTCTATTTATTTTTGTTACTAATTAGGACCCTTTAATGTGCAATAATTATTATGGCAACTTAATCTGTCCATATTAAGTTAACTGTTACTAATTAGGATTTTTGAAGTTATATGAGCTATTATAGTAATGTTAGTATTTCCATATTAGGTAAATTACCAAATAAGAATAATTTTTATTTAAAAAGTAAAATCTTTCATGCGGCATTAGGAGTTTTTAATTAATTAATTGTCAAAACATTAGATTGACAAATGATACATTATTCTTTATCATTTATTTTTTTCTCAAAAAATAATAAATTATTCTTTAAAATAATTTTTTAAATTATAATTAATTACATGTATTGATTATTTATAATTTTAAAAAAAATTTGGTTACAAAATTTACACTTAAAATGGAAAGTTAGCTACAAAGTAAACTTGAAATTGAAAGTTGGCTACAAAATATAAACTTAAAATTAAAAAATTTTCTCTCAATCTCTACTTAAAAAATTAATTTGTATATTTCAAATAATAAATTATTTAAAATAAGAATCTTTAAAAATATTTTAAAAAATCAATTACATGACATTTACTGAACATTTTCCAAAAAATTATCTTTGAAGACAAAAACTAAGATATTATTAATTTACTATTTAAATATATAAAAATAAAATTTTATAATTTAAAACATGAAATTAATATAAAATTAATTATTTATTAAATAAATAAAAATAAAATTGTAATATTTTTATGAGAAAATATTTAAATTGAGTGAAAAATAAAAATATTATTTTGGCAATATTTAAATTTAATTTTAGATTTGATTAAACTAATTGAAAAATATAAAGATCAATTGAGCTCAAATATACACTTTACTAAATAGTAATTATGACCAGAGGCATAATTGAAATCAATTCATTAAATTAGAATATAATTGACTCAATTCATGAAAAGATATGAATTTTTTGAGTCATTGAGTCCAGAAATTGTTAACTAAAATTTTTTTTATCATAATAAATAAGTATACAAGATAAATTAAGATATAAACTTTTTCCTCATAATATTTTGGCACTAAATTTTTAGTATACACCAAATTACATATAAGAAAAAGTAATATTGTCAAAATAATATTTTTATCAATGTACTAAATCATTTTAAAAAAAATATAACAAAATTACATTATCACAATAAATAACTTTTATTTTTACTAAATAATTTGTTACAATAAATTATAACTTAGGCACATGAAAAGTCACATTAAAATTAGTAAATTTATTAAAGTATAAAAATTGTCCCCATATTTTACATAAAAATAAAAAAATTGAAGTCAAAGTTAAAAGTTGAATTTAAATTTGAATTTGAATTTGAATTTAAATAAATAATCTAATTATTTTAAAGGTAATTTTTTTTCTTTTTTATTTTAACTATTTTAGTTTATATATATTTAGTAATAGAATTTATATTTCTTATATTGTTATCGAGTCAATTGAGACAAGGCACGGGCTAGTTAATTGGTATTTGTTTTGATCCAATTTGTCATGTTGACTCAAACTCAACCTAATCTAATCCAAAAAAATTTTAGGTCATTTTTTGAGTTCAGATCATTTCAAATTTATCTGAATTCGGATAATATATATATGAGTCATGTAATTTGAAAAAAAAAATATTTTAATATACTAGCCGTATTAGTAAATATGACTTGCCTTTTAATTATTAATATATATTTGTTAAAGCATATTTTAATTAATTAGAAAAATAGTAAAATATCAAGATATTGAATCTTACATCATTATAATTCTATAATTAAAAATTCAGGATAATTTATAAATATAAAAAAACAAAAGTAGTAATCTTAGCTTGAAGGACTATCATTCTCAATGATAAATAGTAGTCATTACTTGACTATCTTAATTTTTTTATAAGGCCGATATAGACATATCAAATGTAGATTTATTATCAAAAAGTAAGTTTGATAACAAAAACATTGAATTCAAATTAATAACATTAAAAATATTAAACTTTGAAAACTCATAATATCATTCCCCTAAAACTCAATATTTGTTTCTTTATTGGTTTAAAATAATAGCTTTAGTTTGTGATAAAGAATAAAAATGTTTTTCTTACATTGCATGTGAAGACTTTACCGGGCAAGAGAATAAACATACATCTTATGTTCATTAACTAAAATTTTATTTTGTTATTGAAATATGTCTTTTCTTGACCAGTAGAAAATTTTAGTAGCTTATATCTAAATTAACCTCAAATATCTCCTCCTATTCATGTTTATATCAATCCCAAAAGTTGTTCATGACAAAATTCAATCATATATTGATCTAATTATTCAATGAGTAATTAATTAGAATTTCTATAATTTTGTTATGTCAAACAATTTAAATGAAAATATTGAAATTAATTATTTATGGAAATTAACATAATATAAAAGAAAGAAAAAATGTAATTAAAAAAAAGAGAAAAGAAAAATGGTTTAAAAGAGAAAAAATAGGTTTTCCATGGCAAAAGGATTTCCTGTTTGCTATCAAATGGAGTTTAGGTTATAAAAGTTATTATGTCATTTTTAATTATTTTTATGATTTTATATTTTTTCTTAATTTCAATAAGATAAAATTTTTTTAAAAAATATTGAACTCTAAATTATAATAAATGATGATGATGATGCAGTTATGAATTGGAAGGTGTTATTCTAATGCTTTAGGTTTATGCATAAAAGGTTAATCAACACGCTATTCTAACCAGGTTACTGTCCAAATCAAAATGCCATTCCTTCAAAATAAATATTTGGCACTGTTATTGAAAATTGTTAATTAAAACTATAAAATTTTTAAATTTTAAGGTATTTTTTGTTATTTTTGGGCTCAAAAGTTATTTTTAGACTAGTTTAATAATTATTTTCAAAATTAAATTTTATTAATATTAACTTTAACTTTCAAAATTTATATTGGATAAATTTACTATTAATTTTTAAAAAATTTTATTTATTAGATGAAAGGAAAAATCTGGAGTTGTTCTTTGTTTTGTCTTTACAGAAGGTCCTATGTGTGTATATGTATAGTCTTCACAGAACATTGGTAGTGGACAAAACTTCTTTATTCTGCCACTTGATTTCATAGACCTTCTCTCCTTTATACCTTTTGATTATGAAATTGCTGTAACAAAATTGTGGCAAACTGTTTCCAAATGGTTTATCCCTCATAATATAATATGAATTAACAAATAAAAATTAATATCTTAATATCAAAGGTGTTTGATGGGTGTTTCCATCATCTCTGCCAAATACATTTATCTCATGACATAAGAAAACTACAAAAATAGAAAGATAAAGTATATCACATTCATTAATTTGATTCATTAATTACTGATCTGATGTTCGCTGATAAAATATTATTATTTAACAAAAAATTAAATAATTAATCAATGTTCAAATAATAAAATATTAAAATTTTTTGGATAAAATACTAAAAATCCATAGATTTTGTTATAATATACTTCTTTTATCCCTTATCTTTTCAAAAAATATATTATAAAATTCCTATATTTGGGCATTTTAAAATAAGTAGTTATTAAATTTTAAAATTTTTTTCATTGCTGTAAGAACTGTAAAATATTAGAATTTTCGCGAGTTTTGCCATAATTCACTACTTCATCTTTCAATATTTTTTAAAAAATATATTTTAAAACTCATTTGTTTTGACAACGTTCCTTTATCAATTTGATCATCAATTTTGATGGAAGACTACTTAGTTTAATAGCATCAAAATATAGAAGTTTTACAGTATGTTTTTTAAAAGAAAAGGATAGAATAGTGTTGTTGCCTAAAGAGGTGATTACGGAAGAGAATCAGATCAAATAACTAAATTGGAATGAATTAAAATCGAAAAATTCTATTTAAATAGTAAAATATCAATCGAACTACACCGATTTTTTAATTGAAATAATACCAGAGATTTTATATTATCTGAATCGAGAATTGAAATAAACTGTATTATAATTATCACGAACTGAAAAAATCAAACCGAATCGTAATTTTATATATATGTGTGTGTGTGTGTATATATATATATATATTATTAATTTTATTAGTCAACTCGCTCAATTATCATATATTATTAATAATTAATGCTCTTAATAACTAATAATTAATAATTAGACTATTTATTAATATAAATTGTAAATTCCTAGGAAACATTAAAAATAATTTCAATTTAATATTTAATATGTAAGTTATTAATTATTATTTATTAAATTATCATTAATTTATTTTAGTCTTTCAATAATTAAAGTGATAAAATAAAATGTATTTTATTTTGGTTCATCAAAATTAAAAATTAGGATTCTTTTGAGATAAGATGGGGCAAATTTAAAATTTTAAAATCAAACTAAATAGCAATTTAATCTCTTAAATTTAAAGACAAATTAACAATTAACTCTAAAAATTAAAATTTTAACTTAACTAGCCTACAACATTTACAAATATAATTCATTCTTAATAAAAGTAAGAAATAATAAGACATGCAATAATATATATAAATATATATATATATATATATATAGCTAAAAATAAATTAAACTCTATTATATGAAATATATTAGTTTTTATTAGTTTACAATTTAAATGTGAATAATTATATTTTTATATTTTAAATATTATATATATATATATATATATATTAATTAACATGTTCGTCTCTTATTGTATCCTAAATTTTTAAAAACAATCATGTTGACATATCAATTTCATATCGTATATGCATTTGTATCTATGTTTTATAAGTTATAGTAAAATCTAGAGAGATTTTAATATTTTATAGTTTTTAATTAGTAGAAAAATGATTAAAATTCAACGGAACAACTACTTTGTTTAACAATGGCAAAACAAATAAATTTTATAGTATATTTTTAAAATGAGAGATGAAATAGTATATTATAATAAAATCACTCAATTCACCATGTCATATTATGAATTAATTATTACAATCTTTCATGTTAGATGACCTTTCATAATTTTTCACTAAACCATACTTAAAGTATATTATGCAAATATTTTTCTTATTAAATAATCCACCATTATAAAAGTAAGGTTCATTTTAGTATTATTAAAGGGAAGAAGAGAATGAAGTAATGTTGTGTGCAAATGACACTAGAGAGGGGATAAATTAGAAAGAACGTGAAGGAAGAATAAGAAATGCTAATGTTATCTCATAGACACTACAAGAAATTTTTACTTATATGATAACAAATTTTGTGATGAAATAAATATTGTCATAATATATAATTTTATATTGATAAAATTATAATTTATCATAATTATTGTAAAAATTTATTAATTTGTGACAAAATAAAAATTTGATAAATATTTTTATTACAATAAATGAACATAAAAGAAATATAATGACAAAACTTTTTTTATAATAATATTTTATTACAAAATCGAGGCACTAATTTTTTGGTGCATATTAAGTTATAAATAATGAGAAATTAATTCTCATAATGGTACTTTTGTCACTATATTATAAATTAGTATAAATTTATTTTGTCGTAATAAATTATCATTTATTGTGATAAAATAACTTGTTACAATATATAAGAATAAAAAGACATTGAAATTAGCGTAAAAAATATTTTCATTAAAATTTTAGCATAAAAAGTAAAACTATATATAACATGGAAATAATTTTGACATAATAACACTTTTATCAATATGTTTAATTGTTAACATGTTATTAAAATTATTTTAACACAATAAATAATTTTTTTATTCCAAAATAACTTGTCACAATAAATAAAAAAATGTATATTGATGAGAAATTTTGATATATCAATTTCATTTTTTATGACATTTAATATCAAAATTAAATTATAAATTAAGTATATAAAATTACTTTTTATTAACATAAAAATTTATATATTCTTAAAAATGCTAAACAATATATGCATATCAAATAAATTTTTAAATACTAAATTAATTTTTCCTGATTTTTAGAACAAATTTGTTGATATTCTTATTATTTAATAGTGTTGTTTTTGAATTGTTATTAGATTTTAGAATGTAGATTGATTAATACTATATTTCACCTCTAAATTTATAATTGAATATATTGTAATCATTTTAAGTTAAGTTTGAATAAAATAACTTAATCTTTCATATTTTTTTATTTTATTAATTTTTAATAATTTTAATTTAAATAATAATTATGGATTATGTGAGAGTCAATAAGTAATATAAGGACTATATCATGATAAAATTAAATAATTTAAAGTCTAAATATAGATTAATTCAAAAATGGGTGATCACTGGAAAACATCTCGATCCTGCAAGTAGAGAAATTCAATAATGGCTAGTACCGTTTTAACGTTAAAGTAGGCTAAATGTATCAACTAATATGAGGTTAAGTTGTAAGACAGAGGTATAATAAAATATTATTTTAAAATAAATATAGATTTTTGTGATAAATTTATTTATCATAAAAAGACTTTTATCACTATAAACATCTTTTATTGTGATGAATATAATTGTTGTAAAATCTATAAACTATTATGATAAAATATAAATTGTCACAATATTCATATTAAGATAAGGTTGCTTTGAAGAATATAGTGATAAATCGATTTTTATCATGATATATTTATAATGACAAATTTAATATATATTGTAATAAAATATTTTATAATTTTTTTTATAGTGACATAGTAGATGAGTATATGACAAATTCTTCAAGAGCAGTGTGGCTCTTTTCATATCTAAGCACTGGATGGACAAGAACATGATAAGGAGAAAATGCAATGTGATGTAAGGTAAAGGTAAAGGTGAAAATATAAGAGGGATTGATGCAGATAGAAATTGGGATGATAATAGTGAGGGCATTTGCAATGGGTTGAATGAAAGGTGTAAAACTCTTCATTCAACTCCACTATTACACTCCTTATCTATAGTTAAGGTGGAATAGATTAAACTCTTTATTTTGTGTGTAATCACTATTACACAGAATGAGATAATTTTATTAACAAAAAGACTATTAATTATAGCAGTCTTGCAAGTTTTTTTGATAAATTTAAATCAAATAACTTTTTATGTTTTAATATTAAATAACACTATTACGTGATGAAGTTATATTAACTAAATAAAATATTTTAAATATTGAGTATTTATTTAATATTTAATTATTTTTTAGAAAATAGCAACGTTAAGAGTTAGAAAAATATATATTTTTAAAAAAAATTAATATTTTTTTATTTTTCATTAAATTACTAAAATTTCAGAAAAGTAAAAATTTTCCCGAAGGTAATGAATTATATTTCAAAAATAATGATATAATTTTTAAAAAATAAATTTATTTATATATTAAATATGTATTATAAGTTATTAGAATAAATATGTGATTTGATTGTGAGTCAAATTATTATACTATTCAAAATGTAAAATGTAATTTATAGTGCGAAATAGTACAGTGAAAATGGGGATAACAAACGGATGGAACATATGGATTAATCATTCTGGATGCTCCCAGTGTGACTTTTCAAAAAGAGAGTTTAACGAGTCTAAAAAGAGAGCATGCATTGAAAAATGAGCGAAGGGCCATTGTTATGAAAGATTATGGGTACTTATAGTGTGTAATGACAGTTTGTGAGCCACTCATTTACTGCTATATGGCAAAATCTTGAATAGATATCGGATGAGGTAGAAGCTCAAGGTCTAAGAAGGCATATAAGTTGCATTCAAGCCCATTATTAATAGAAGAGTCGTTTCAAAAATGAAAAAAAGATGCCTAAGTTTTAGAAATTAAAGAAAACTTTTGTTCAAGAGTCACATTATTTCTTTAGTGGAGTGGGTGATGATTTGAAATACTATACTTTAATCAATTGTCCGTTTGAAAAATAAAAAAATAAGAAAATTAGGAAAATATTAAAAAATACCTTCAACTTATTAGTATTTTCAACTAAAAGATTCTCACGTAAGATTTTATTCTTGGAGAATATGGTGTTATAGGAACATGCTTACAATCATTGCACTTTCATTACAACCTAATGCCATACCATACCATTGCTGATTAAAAGAAAGATGGTACCTTATACAAAGAAGTGAAACTATGCATGCCATATTTATGCCAATTGGAAGAAGGTACATATGGCATTGAATATAAGGAGAAATTCTGGAAAGTGGTGTACTCCAATTATGAGGCAAATTTTATAGCAAAATTGGGTGATTTGAAATCAACTGATGAGGTTGCAGCTAAAGCTCTCATATCCAAGGATCTAAGGGTATTCTGCAAAGCATATATATTGACTATGCCCAAGTGTGACAATGTTGACAACAACATTGTTAAGACACTTAATGGGTGGATTTGCATGCATAAGAGTTTGCCAAAAAAAGATATCATGGAAGAAATCAAATCAACTTTGATGGAGGAACGAAGATAAAGACTGATTTAATGAAAGATAGAGTAGATGTCCTTTGCCTTAGGATAAGGAAAAAATTAGAAAGTTTAAAGTGGGATTCAAGGTGTTATGTCCCCAAACCTGCAGTCAATGACAAGTTTCATGTGAAATTGGGTGATGAACAATTTGTTGTTGATTTGATTGAGAGGACTTGCAGTTGTAGAGGTTGGCAATTAACCAGGATTCCTCGCATTCATGGCATTTCAAACATCCACTACATGAAGCATGATGCTACAATTTTTGTAGATGAGTATTACAAGAAAGATTTCTACCTCTTTACAGATAAATGGGCACTTAAACCAATTAATAGACCTAACATGTGGCAATCAATTAGTGATAATCCAATGGTTCCACCTTTATTTAAAAAGATGGTTGGGAGACCAAAAAAGAAAAGGAGAAAGGTACTTGATAAGAAACAAAGTCAGTCAAAAAATGCTCATAAGTTAAGCAAGCATGGTGTAAAGATACAGTGTAAACTATGCTATGAATATGGGCACAACAATAAGAGGATGTCTAAAGAAGGACAAACCACCACCTCAGCCACCTCCTCAGGCTACAGTAAGTCAAATGTCATTATTTTCTATTAATCGTTTGAAATTATACTAATACACAATTCTCCATTCATTACAGAGGAAGAGAAGAACCAAGAAAGCTAGTGCGCCACCTCTAAGTGATCCAACTTCAGTTCCAACAACACCTATAAATGTGCCACACTCCCAAATGCAAAACTCAAGTACATCCACATCAAGACCTGTTGGAGATAAATCCACTATTGCAAGAGAAAGATATCAAGCTAGAAAAGGATATGGACTATCTCTATCAATTGAGACAGACAATATGTACTTCACGTTATATTTTATTTTATTTTTTTGCTTTATTTTTTGCTTATGTATTTTAATTGAGGTGGATGAATGATGAAACTTATTGTGGATGAATGACTGCAAATGCCAGGGTAAAAAAATATGGAATTCATTAGTGGTGCAAAGTCAGCTGGAGAAGCAACAAGTAAAGGTGTTATCAAAAGGCATAGAGCCATGGTAGCAAAGGCAATTGCATCAGCTAAGGGACTACATCTGCACCAACATCATAAGCACAAATGATGGTAGTAGCTAAAAAACACAAGGAGTCACTTTTGTACAACTTATCTCAAAGGAGTACAACTACTGTAACAAATGCAACAACTAATATGATGACCATTAAAGGACAACATGTTATGCCAAAACCAAGTCGAAAATACAAGAAGCTACGTTAAAAAGCTAAAATCATATTGAAAATCTTTTTTGTTATGTAATTAGTGTTTTGGTAATTAGGTTGTGACTTTTGTAGCTTGACCATGTTGTTAGCTATTTTGTTATACAATTAATCAACTTTAATTTTTTTTTTATAGCAAACACATAACTAGTTTTGATACTATGACAGGAGTTATTTAGCTATTTACTGCCATTTTTATTAAGGTATTTTTTTTAAGTAAGCTTTATTACGTAGGTAATTTGTTAGGTGCATTTGATTAAATGAAGTTGCATTTTCTCTAATTGCTTTCTATTTGGGATTTACTATCATTGACAATGTGATTTATTGTCATATGATTATTTAGTTTTTATTATTTGGTTTGATTGTCAAATGGGAAGAAAGAGCTAAGATGAGCTTTTCATTAATGTTAAAACTGTAGAAAATAATGAATTTGTTATTTATTATTGAAGACAATTTGCCTATTTATACATAAGAGTACATGTGATGTGATAAATACAAAGTAAATGGAATAAGAGATAAATACAAAATAAATGGGATAAGAGATAAATACAAAGCAAATGGGATAAGAGATACATACAAATAAATACAAAATAAATGGGATAAGAGATAAATACAAAGTAAAACAAATAGATATCCGTAACACCCCCCCCCCCCGCCCCTCTTCCTTTAAGCCAATGGTGGGCGAGGGATGAAGTGAAGCTTGCTGCGCAAAAATACAAACCCAGCAGTAGACAGAGGCTTAGTGAGTATGTCAGCAACTTGGTCTTCAGTGCAATAAATCGGATTCGAAGTTGACCCACTACAACACGTTCACGCACAAAGTGGTAGTCAAGCTCAATGTGTTTCGGTTGAGCATGAAACACGAGAATGGAGGTATGTAAGGAAGTCCTATGCAACACTGATTCACGTGGTGGAGAATAATCGATAAGGTAAATTAGAAGGTTAAGACCAAGAATGGAAGATGATAGAGGTTGAATGGGAGAAGATGAGGATGGAGGAGAATGAGAAGGAGATGAGGATGAAAAAGGGATAAGAGCAAGGGTGTTTTGGTTATGGTTGGATTGAGATAGAGACGAAGATGATTGAGATGATGGAGCAGAATTTGAATTGTGATTAGGATTAGGATTAAGATGAGAAGGAGGGAGAGATGGATTTGATGAGAATGATCTTGAAGTTGGATTAGAATTAAGAGAAGTGGTTGAAAGATTAGGATAAAGATTAAGATTAGGATGAGAAGTGGTACTACCAATATTATGATACACCACAACATTAAACTCAGAAGCAGACAAGGTACATTTGGTGGCAGCTAATTGATCAGCAAGCAATTTGGCACGTTGAAGATACTGAGACACGGTCAAATCATTTTTCTTGAGTTCTTACAAACCAAACCTCCTGAGAGGATGTCATACCAATGATATAGGGATAGATCTCCTCTGATAGAGAAGAAAGCAACTAACAAAGAAATATTTGGTCTTTCTAAAACCACTGCTGATATGCAGGATTAATGATTATTTCAGAAGAGTTTTCGGGATTGGCTATGGTGGGGGCAGGTTTGGGAGTTGTTTCATCAATGAATCCCATCAGGTTTTTGATAGTTAAGTAAGGGAAGAAATTAGGTTTTCCAAGCAAGATAATTCTTGCTTGTAAGTTTGATAGAGAAGGTATGAGAGGTGGTAGTGGGCGAATTGAAAGTAGAAGAAGAAGCCATGATAAGGCTCTGATACCATGTAGAGAATAATGAATTTGTTATTTATTATTGAAGACAATTTGCCTATTTATACATAAGAGTACATGTGATGTGATAAATACAAAGTAAATGAGATAAAAGATAAATACAAATAAATACAAAATAAATAGGATAAGAGATAAATACAAAGTAAATGAGATAAAGGATAAATATAAAATAAATACAAAATAAATGAGATAAGAGATAAATACAAAGTAAAACAAATAGATATCCGTAACAAAAATGACATGCATTTTTGTGTGCTAAATTAGGTTAAAAACGCTATTGTTTTGTTAATTAGAAAGGATTCTTCTTATGCTTGCACACCTCAGCGAGTGAAGTCACATCAACATGCCACATCAGCATGACACACTCCATTTGAAGGTGGATAAAATTAACATATAACGCAAGGTTCATATAGCAAATTGTTACATTTTAAAATATAGAATAAATCTGAAAATTGAGATAAAGTTTGTGGTAAATGCGCTCATTAGACCTTATTTTAATCTTCGTTGTCATTAATATACAATAAAAAATGAAATTTCTAAAATTCTAAGACAAAATAAAAATATATAATGATCAATTTAAATATATGATGTGTCAAATAAAGATAATGAATTTTCTTTATGTTTTGGCTATATATATTACATTCATATTGATTAGACCATATTATTATGAGAATTCTTAATTCATGAGTTATAGGGGAGGGACTTATGTCGATATAAACAAAGATTAAAGCAAATATTAGATTCAAGGCTAATGTTACAGATTATAAATTTATTTCTTATACTCCTAACTATGAAGCTAAAAATATTAATATTTTGGCAACACTTCAAGTGACTTCTCAATCTTTGCCAAAGGAAGCAAGAGATATGGTGAATGTTGAATCTTTTAATGGTATGAACAACTTTATGGACCCACAAAAAGACAAAACTATGAAATCGAGCCAATTACTGGAGAAGAAAATCAACATATTACTTATCTAGCTTTTATTTTATATTTTTATTTAAATTATATAAAAATTTTGAATTACTTTTTGAATTTCATTAATTCTAAATATTCTCATCACTAAATTTTATAATATAAATTGATCGATATAATTTTATTAATTAAGAGTAATAAAATTTATTGATATAATCTTAAATAATTTTTAACTTTATTCTATTGTAACAAAATACAAATTTTTTTACTATGCAAGAAATGTGAATTGCAACAGAAAAGGAGAGAGGGAATGTTAATTGCAAAGAGTTAGAAACTGTAGTTTAAGAGGGTAATCTGGTATTTTAAAATTATAAATTTAATTTTTTTAGTTTTTTGCCTTTAACTGACAGTAAAAGTGTTAAAAATGGATAAAAGGATGAAATATTTTAAAAGAACTAAATTTTAAAAATATTTTAATATAACATATAAAAATAAAAAACTAAATAATATAATATGACAAAATCTAAGGGCTCAAAATATTTAATCCTTGCAAATTTTCCATTTACTTATTTTCTTTTCTTATTTAAATATTTGCAATTTTACATACAAATATTACAAATTTTCCATCTTAGTTTATTTAAATATTATAAATCTATTATTATGCAATATATATATATATGTGTGTGTGTGTGTGTGTGAGCGCGCGCGCGCGTGTGCGTGCAATGTTTCAATAGTTACTACAATTTTTATTTATTTATAGTTATTGTACTTTCAGCTTTTAAATTAAAAATATAACAGTTTTGATTATTTTGATCTGTAATTAATACTTACACTAAAAACTATAAATATTTATTATTCAGACATAAAAATAGTAACAATTTATAGTGGCGTAACCATTAAAAACTTTCTCATATAAAACTTTTTGTACAAGTAAAATAATTTAATATATATACAAGAAAAATAATATCATACTTTGTTTTAACTTCTAAAATGAAAAAGATATTAAAACAATCCAGATAATATCTCTAATTATAGTAATTATAGATAAAGAGCAGTAAACTCAATTTTGCTCTGAGTCTATTTGATGTATGCGACCCTATAGATTCACATAATATTGGTAGTGACTCAAAACCTATTTCTAACGTACAAGTCATAAATGAGCTCTAATAAGACATTATGATTACTTAAATTATGTAAATGTCAATAATTCAATCTAATTTATTTCACAAATGATATTATAATTCGTTTGTCACATTATATTTTAATTGAACATAAGACAAATTATGTCATTCTTATGTAGTTGAATTTTTTCTCAATTTCTAAGTAAACTGATGTGAAATGACATTATTAAGAAAAATATTCATTACAAGTATTGGTCTAGAACACACACACACACACACACACATATATATATATATATATATATATATATATATATATATAAACTTTTTAATTGATTAAAAAAAATATAATAAGCTATATATTTATAAGTTTTTTCCAATTTAATTCAAATTAAACTTTATAGTTATATTTTCAAAAATTAATGTAGCTTTTAATATTATTTTTAATTATATATACTTTGGAGGTCCTAAAGAAATTATATACATATGAAATTGTCTACATCCTTTCCTTTATTACTTAAACATTAATTATTCGTCAGCAAATTAATCTATTATTGCTATGTAAAAGTATGGATTAATTTAGGTTTTAAAATTATTTTTATTGGGCTAGAATAAGTTATTTCACAACTTTGATATTTCGAATTTGCTTAGCATCACTGTAAATTTTTATTATGTCTCAAGTTATTTGTAGATCTTTTTATCTTAGCTAGAGCACAAATAAACTATTGAAACGGTTTGAGACTTTATTATATAGTTTTTAACACTTATTATGTTCTTTAGAATCATAAAATCAATTGCTAATTTCTTTCAATATTTAATTTGATTATGATATATGTTTAAATATTGTACTAAACACATAATAATTCATTATAATTATATTTTAAATATATTATAAACTAAAAATATTTGTACAAAGGAATAGAAGATTAATATTATGGAACTTAATTCATTACTGAATGTTAAAATTATAATAATGAGAAGACAACTTAGAACCTCTTTATTTCCAAGGATTAAGTTCTTCACCACTGAATTCAAGTTTCATTGACATTAAAAAATATTACCTTCTTTTTTTAAAAAAAAATAATAATTTACAAGTTCAATTTATTCAAAGTATTTTATTTAGACATGTAAATATTTCTACCATTCAAATTAATTTGATTTGGTTGGTCAAAATTATAAATGATTCTATTTAAAATAAAATCTGGAAAATTACTCCAAATTTTTATGTGCCTTGATTTGATGATCAGACTCAATTTAATCGCAATTTGAAGTAATTTGACTTTGATTCAATTAAAAAAAACTCAAAAACTCTTATTCAATTAAAAAATAACTCAAATTTTATCTGATCTAAAAAATAATTAAACCTAAAATTAACTCAACTTAAATCTCACCTAAAATTAACTCAACTTAAATCTCAGACTTCATTTATTTGATATTTTAATTATAGATAAAAAATCATTTGTTCTACTGTAAATGATCCCTGACTGGGTTAGTAAGGGCGATGTATGAAGACCTTAAGGTTTCATATTCCAGTTTTTGTAATAGTAATGTTGTGCCTCTTATGAGGTGATCTAAAAAAAATTACCTCAATTGCTGAATAAAATATGATTAACATCCCTATGCCTTTCTTTTCTTGGGTTTTTCATTTATTCTCTTCAATGTATATCCCAGATGGATGGATGAACTCAGTTAGCATGAGCAAATGATGGAGTCTGGAGAGGTACTTTCCACTTAAATTACCCTCACATCACATTTAAAAACAAGTGGGAAAGTTTACATCTGAATCTGTAATATTTTAAAAATTTTGCAAAAGACAGTACAACTTTACCTCTTTCTGTTTCTTCTGGTTTATTCTAAGCTTCTTTAAAGTTTTTTTTTTTTTGGATACTTCTGCACTACTCTGTGATATTAAAATTCAAAGCGCATTATATATATATATAAATGGTAAATAAGACATAAATAAATACATTATATAGAATTTTTCTTTATTTTTATGTAGTGTTTGCAAAGTTAAAACTTAAAAAGGTTTGGTTGAATTAAATTTTATTTCAATAATTCATATTTAAAAATTACATAAGTAATAAAAATAAATTATTTTTAAAAAATAAAAATTATTTCAAAGTGGTAAGATTTTATAAGAATTCACTTTATTAACGAGAATAACTAATAACAAATATTAAGGTGAAGTATTATCAACCTCCAGAGATTTGATAAAATTCACTAGTGATAACTTTTATTTTTTAAAATTGAATTATTACGTATTGAGATTTAATTTCGTTAACATACTTGTTCTATTAAATTATTTGCTAACCAATTTTAATATACAAAATTTACCCAAAATTTATTTTTTTTTATTTTCGTTTTTCATCATTACTCATTTCATTACTTTACAACCATTAAGGAAATCTAACAAACATCCAACGACAAAGCAAAATCAAGCATACACATTGTATGAAAATCTAAAAATTTGCTTGCAATTTTGAAATCCATAACTTAGAGTTTAATTTATACACATTGATTCTAGAAAATAGTAAACTTTGAAAATAAATATGTCAAAATATGAATTGAAAATTTCTTTTAACTATAAGTAATTCACATTAAAACTCGTAATATTTTATAAATTACTATTGAAATATATTTAAACTTTGAAGTGTTACCAAACATATGACAATTTCTATAAATTATTGATTTACCTATTCATACAATAATATTTATACTTTGTTTGTATAACAATAATTTGACCATGATTACATACGATCAATATTATTTTCTTGTTTGGGGTTAAAGGTATAATTTCACATTGAAAAACTTGAAAAGATTAAATTATGTAAAAAACACAGATTAAAAATACACCAAATGTGCACATACAGATATAATCTGATGGTGAAGTGCATTATTTGAGGAGTAAGAGTTTCAAGTTTGATTATTTTCATCCACCATTATGGTAATAGACATTAGAAAAAAAACTACTTTTATTGTATAGCTCATAATGACATTTTGATCGATTGAGCCTCTCATAAATTTTTTTTTTAAAAAAAACCACATATATTAATATAATTTGAAGCTCGAGGAAGTAAAAAGGTCGGTCATGTACTTAAACTGCACAATGTGCGCTAGCCCATTGACCACAAGAGTAATGGCCCATAATGTTTTTATAGTCCTGAAAGTGATCAGATCTTTTAACGGGTAACTTTGAACCCAAAGTTAAAAGTGCAATTCAAAATATAATTTTTTTATCAAAAATTTTAGACTAATATGTACAACCCAGAAAAGTCAAAATTAATTAAACTAAACCAACTCTTATTATTATTATTATTGATACTACCTTCAATATAGATTAGGCTAGTCACATGGAGAGGACTGGGTTTCGTCTCATGAACCACACAAAGAAAATAGGCCTAAATCGACCCTAGATGAGACTCATTGCAGGCCGATACAAGCTCGACCCACACGTAACTCCTCAGCTCTTAGTTTATTTCAATCAGGAAACGATATTTTTAATAAGGAAGTTAACTCTCGTTAAAAGAAAACACTCTTAATCAAAAAATAATTTGAGTTATACTCTAACAAGAAAATAATGTTAAATTTATTAATTCTAGGATCTTGTACATAATTATAGAACACCAAAATTTAATTACTGAACGAAAACAAATTTTGCGTACTTATCTCCGCGTTGAATCCCAAATTATTTTGAGCCATAATCCTGAATGCTGAAATAAAGCACTTGAAAAATTCGTCAGAACGGTTGAAAACGGAAAGCTAGATCTTCCTCTCTTTGACCTTCTCGAAGACGGCTACAATGGGTATAGCAACTAGGGTTTTCTGTTATGAAGGCAGGAGAAGGGACCTAGCCTATTTATAATAATTTTAACAGGCCCACCCATCACAGGTCCATGTTAAAATAGGTTTATACTGACCGTCTTCCATATCGGTCCACAAAAGATGTCACAAGCCCATAACTCCATTGATCACATTTTAATTGAACTTACCCACAATCAATAAACTATATTATTCAGTTCATTTTAATAAATAATTAGAACCAACCCATAATTAATATTAGCCCACATAATAAAAATTTCCAACATTCTCCCACTTGGGCAATATTAATTATGACGTTTTCATATTTTAAGAAAGAAAACATTTTCGAAAACAACTCTCGGACCGAATACTTTAAACTCAAGTGTGGCCACACAATTTTTTTTATAGAAAACATATAGTTTATTGATAAAGTGACATCTCAACACAATCTTGTCCACATTAAATTATCAATATCGGATAATGGCAGTAGTTATGCCACTTATTGACATAGTACCAATCCATAGTCACGAATATTGACAACTTAACCGACCTGGATTCCGATATGGCAGTGTAGCAAGAAAATAGCGCCTCATGTGATCAATACACTATTTTCTTGTTAGTCCTCCAAATATTTCTCTTTCACACATGCTCAAATGAGTAAGAGAAATTCACAAGATTTCACCATAAGACTGTTATTTCTATTTGGAAATACAATCACAATGTCTTAGCCTGTGACAATGCTTCACAATAAGGCTGTTATTTCCATTTGAAAATACAATCACAATGCCTTAGCCTTTGTTTCCAAAAACACAATTGGAAATCATCTATGCTTAAGATAATCACACCAGTCTTAAGTATATTAACCACAACTCATAGCATGTTATATATATATATATATATATATAAAATAATGTGCACATACGCAAAACAATCAACTACAAAGCACTCAACCCACATAAATAAATATGAATAAGCAATGTAGTATAATTATTGAACGTTCAATTACAAGCACAAGAAACTCTCACTAACCTAACACATCAAAAGACTCTACAACACTCATATCACAAACATGTTTCTTAAAAACTATGGGTCTGAGTCTTTTGGTTAGGGGATCAGCTAACATTAAATCAGTACTAACATACTGAATCTCAATGTCTCCTTTCTTTACTAAGTCTCTAATTGTGAGATATTTAATCTTCATATGCTTAGAACCACTCGAACTTTTATTGTTCTTAGAGAAGAACACAACA
>CATIWR010044783.1:0-10172 GCA_949677035.1 Omphalea diandra
TATATATATATATATTATGTGTCCACTATAATTTTATGGAATTATATATATGCCATATTTGGGTCATACAATCAAAAAAATTAAAAGAAATTGTCACACAAAAATAGTGTAAAACAAGTTATTATATGGCTATAGTATCTAAGTATGCAAGGACATGGTTTGGTAAATAAAATCGTAATTTTGTTAAGGAAAAAAAAAAGATAGAATCTACAATTATTTAGATTTAAAAGAGTACATTATCAATATATATATATATATATATATATATGAAAATCAGACTGGGTTGGTCAGTTGAACTGGTAAAATCGAGAATGAGATCAATGTTCAATTCAGTTTAACTCAAACTAGTTTTTAACATTATTATTTTTATTTATAATTAATATAATTTATATTTTTTTATTTTTTCAGAATTCTTAAAGTTATTTCAATAATATTTTTTTGAAATTTATTTATTATTGAACCAATTGAATCAAACATATCGAATCGACTGAATTGCGAAACCAATCAGCTGACTAGTTCATTGATCAATTTGATTTTAAAAACATTGTATATATATTGTAGATGTGACAACGTATGGTTATAAATTCGTTTCCAAGGAAACAATGCAATGGTAATATTATATTTTGGTGTCATAAAAATAATAACTTAGGTGACCAGATAATAACATAAAGAAGAAGAAAAAGGATAGAGAAAAATTCAAACAATGTTATTTAAAATAAAGAAAAATTCATATAAATTCTTTACAGATCACTTTTTTGCTTCTCTTTTTTTTTTAGAAAAAAAAATTTTGGATAAAAAAATTATTTTATCTTAATTCGTCCTTTATTGAAATTTATTCATTTCTTAATATTTTATTCTTTAATTTCTACTATGAAGCTCTAAACCTAAATGTGTAGAATCCAATCCTTAAAATCACAATTTTTGTTTTTGATCTAAACGGTCTAACATATTATCCTTCATAATAATTACTACTCTAACCAAATTTACACAATGATAATTTTCTTGAAATGACTCTTAATTCTTTTTTCTTTTAAAAGTACTAAATTTTCATTTTCTTTTTGATATCTCTCAAAATTTTACTCAAAAGAGCAAGCGTTGATCTCTTTGATATATCGATTTCTATCATAAATGGATCTATATGTTTCAAGATGATAAAGATGAAAATTATGTCATCACTCATAATCAAAACTTCCAAAAAAAATGATAAAGGCAAAAAATAATACTAATTGCTCTATCAGATTCTTAAAAGATTCAAAAACTTGAATTATAATTTCTTTTACAATTCTAAGATCATGTTACAACTTATTTCCCAATACAAAATTGAAAAATCTATCATTTTGAATTGTCTTAAACTTGTATAAGCAACCATACATTTTTAAACATACCATATAAGGGTTGAGTAGCCCTAAACTTTTTAAAATCAACTATCTAAATTTAAATTAACTATTTTAGCTAATTATACTTTTGATCCTAATCAATTAGTTCAATAAAATCCTTATATAATAAGATGTGAGTGTGTTGCACACGTGGTCAGTCAAGATAAAAAAATTTAAAAAATAGAGAAAAAGTTTTTCTTCTTCTTTTTTCGAATTATCTCAACATCTAAATCAACCAAAATCTCTTCCACTACCACATTGAAATTGAGTTTCAGAAGTGCATTCACGCTCATGATTACAAAAACCCATAGATGTGTAGCAAATACTATGAGAGACAAATGAGTGAGTATGGATGGGCATGGATAAAGTCAAAATAGATGGGGTGATGAATTATTTATTTATCCATTTATTATTTAAATAGGTACTCATATCCACTTAACCTCATTTAATCCATACCCACCAATTTACCGCATTAAAATTGAAATTGCTTGAAATTAAATATTTTAATTAAATTAAAATATTTACTTTAGTTGAGCTATAATTAAATTTAATTTTTAGTATAAAATAAAATATTATAATTTTATTTTCAAGTGACTAAAATTACTAAAAGATAATCCTTTTTTTAAGTAATATTATATCAATCTGTTCAGTGTGTAGAAACACTAGAATTTGAAGAACAAGTAGCAGAGGTAAAACAATCATCTATGCAGGCAATACTCAGGTGCAGAGCCCAAAACATGCTTCCATATGCAAAACTTGTACACTAAATCTTTTGTGCCATCTTTCAATTTCTCGACTGACAGTTAAATATGACATATCATATGCATTTCTTTAATGACTTCAGCTACATTCCAAAAGAAACCTAACCAGACAAATTCAAATAGAGGTGGTAAATGAGTGGATTAAGGTGGGTTTGAGTATGGTCAAAACAGATAGGTGATAATTAACACTTTTACTCATTTATGACACACTTATTATTTATATGAGTACTCATACCCACATAATCCTATTTAACACATACTCACCCATTTATCTTTTTTAAAATTTAAATTGTTTTACACTAAATATTTTAACCTAATTAAATATATTTCTTTTTATTTTTTATATTTTTCTTTATCATTTAAAATATAAAATATTAATTATTTCTTTATTTTGTGACAAAATTAATAAAATAATAAAAATATCTATTATTTTCATAATTAAAATTATTTAATTTTTATATGATTATTTTATAGAACTTTAATGTCAAATAAAAAATTTTTTAATAAAATAAATAAATACACATAATCAGCATTTCATTAGTTTTTTAGTACAACAAACCCTTGAAATGATTTATCGTGAAAGAGAGAGACACAAAACACACACATACACACGCCATTTGATATTTAGCTTAATATCCAAGGCTCATGTCTTGAGGGAACGAATGCAAAAGTTCCTCTCAAGTAATGGAGATTTTATTCCTCACATGCTCATTAGTCGTGTAGAAAAGGTAACGACCACAATTTTCAATCTTGTGCGTGAATCCATCCCAATAATTGATTAATTGAATATAATTTGGTTTTTGAATTTAAATTTAAATTTTATTTTATTATTTTAACAAATAGTTAATTTATTTCAGTTTTATTTTTAAAAAAGCAAAATTGAATAAAAACTGAATTAGTCAAACTTTATTAAAATATATATTTAAAATATTGTTTTACTTTTAAATATATTTTATTTAAATATAAATTTTTTTACATTATTTATATAAATAATGACATAATATTTATTTTCAGTGATATAAGATTATATAAAAAATATTAAAACTATAGTGAGAAAGAAAAGTATTAGATCAATAGGTACTCTTATCCAATTCATAACCATACATATATTAATATGGTTAAGTGGATAATCACCCATTTACTACCCATTTTAAATATAACCCATCTATTTACCATCCATACCCTATTTTTAAAAGGTGGGTAGATGGATAAATGCATATGGGTGAAGTTTACCACCCTTACAAAAAAGATTCATCTGTGTGAATTCACTTTAAGCCAGGGAAAAACCAATTGTTAGTTTATGAAAAAATAGTTGTTTGCAAATGAAATCAAAAGAAAAAAAAGAACAAAGTTTTAGGAAATTGAAACTTAAAAAACAATTAGGTTTTATTCAAGGCAACTGAAAACCAAATAATGACAATTTTAAATAGATAACGAAACAAGCATTCGAGTATTATAAAAATACAACAAATTGGTAAATTTTAGTTTGTTTAATCTAATAAAATTTTTTTAACAATAAGCTATCCAATAATCCAATAAAATTTTAACAACATCTACTGAACAATTATGAGTCTTTCCTTCTATGCTCCATACAAACTAATGAGCATGTCCTTCTATTCTATAAATTTCTTAATCAAAGTTAAGAACCCAATATAAATATTAATACAAAACATTGAAAAGAAATAATTCAAGAACCCAAAAAGGATCCCCATAAGCATCATATTTTTAACATTTGGATGCAAAGCCCGATGATGAAAATCATTGAACACAACCCCATAATGGAAGGGGAATTGTCAGAGGAAGAGATAAAGGCCTTAGGAAACCTTGGAGAAGTTCAAAGCCAAGCCCAAAACCACAGTCCAATTTGCCAGCCTGAGTAAATGGATTGCATAGCCTAGTAATTAGGGTTTTACCGCCCACATCTAGGGTTGTGCAGCCTTTCCTTAAACCTTAACCCCTCTGAACCTTTTAGAATTGGTCCTTCCTTAAACCCTAACCCATGAACCTTGTAAAACTAGTCCCCCCTTAAACCATAGGGTTGTACAACCCTAATAGATGGATGTATTGCCCATTCTTGGTTGTACAACTCATGACTTATAGGAGATCCATCTCCCACTCTATGATTGGATACAAACATTTTTCAACTAGAACTATTTTTTGCCTTATGCACTCATCCATCACTTGTAAATGCCCCCTCCCCCATATTTGAAAAGGGGGGAGAGGCTTGAAAACCCTAAGACTACTCTACCAAAATTTCTCCTTAACTTATACTTAACACAAAAATACTAAACCCTAACCCTTCCTAATCATTCCCAAGGCAGAACAAAGAACTTTTCTCTTCATCATTGTACACTCCTTAAGCATTTTAGAGGACATTCAATATTTTGTGAGCCTTTGAGGGCAAAATAATCGATTAAAGGCATCCAGAGACCCCCCTTCATTTCCTCCTCTTCCTATTTTTTTCCTTTTCTTTTTTCTTTATTTTGAAAACCCAGAATTTGAGAGTTGTACAACCCTTATATTGGGTCATGCAACCTAATTTTTCTGGGACAAAATTTGTAAATCTTATCTTTTGACTTTCGAATTCCCCCTTTTTCAAAATTGTTTTTATGAATTTCTAAGGTTCCATTGGTAGAAAGGGATTAGGCCTAAGAGTCTAGAACCTCTCATTCATTTCAAAAATGAAATTTTGAGCGATTTTAAAATAGTTTTATGACTCACTTGTGTGTTTAAACTTGTGTTCTACCACATTTTGATTAAGTGATGTTTTGGTTATGTTGTAACACCCTTAAGGTAGTGACCAAGAGAGGGACTTAGGGTTCTAAGGATATTGAGAGCCTGTCTTATGATTATGTTCTTTCTTTAAAAGCATGTGAATGGTGTTTTGGCCATTAATCTTCCTCATTCTTATGTTGTATGCTAACCCTTTATGGTTAGTGGTATATATGGATACCATGCTCTTTGAAAGGTACATAGGGAGATGATTCATCAATCCTAAGATCCCTTTTGTGATGCCTTTTTCCTTAAGCATTGAAAATTCTCCAAATGCTTGCATTTCCATGTTTATGTTTCTTCATGTTCCATAACTCACATCTTTGTGTTTATTTGGTATTGTTAAATGTTCCATGTGATGTTCAGATGTGACATTATGAACCTAGATGCATACTTGGGAACCTTGGGATAGGAAAGATGGTAATATATGTTATGTTCTTTCTTTGTGCTTTGAGTTCATTTGGTTTATCTTATGTCCCTTTCATTTACTAACTTGTTCTTGCCCTTTGGTGTAGGTGTTCTTGCTTGAGTTAAACTATGAATTTGGTCTTGATCATCATCATCTATGATTATGGATGATTGTGATGTGTGATGTGTATGGATATGCATGATGACCCTTATACCATGATGCATGACCCCCTCTCCCTTTGAGATGATTATGCTTGAATTGATATATAAATATGCATGATGACCCCCTATACCATAATGCATGATCCCTTCTCCTTTTGAGATGATTATGTTGAAATGGATATATGGATATGCATGATGACCCCCTATAACATGATGCATGACCTCACTTCCCTTTGGTCCGATGAAATGATTTGATTTGCTTGATTGCGCTAGAGGCATGCTTAGGATCATTAATCAAACTAATAAATAATTTGATTAAAATATTAAAAAGTAAACCAAAGATACCCGAAGATTAGATCCTAATATTTGGGCAATTTAGGAATGCCTAACCTCTTTCCTAAGTCGTACCCAATTTTCAAACTCAATCTTTGATGAGTGAAGACGAAATGGGCCTTCTAATTGACTTAGACTAGGTTTAAATTTTGCTATCCCCAGATTCCTGTCC
Source organism: Omphalea diandra (assembly GCA_949677035.1). Taxonomy (NCBI): domain Eukaryota; kingdom Viridiplantae; phylum Streptophyta; class Magnoliopsida; order Malpighiales; family Euphorbiaceae; genus Omphalea; species Omphalea diandra. The sequence continues at coordinate 5,985 of CATIWR010044783.1, forward strand.
TAACCAAAGTTGAGTGGCGACTCTACATGTTCTAGGGATAGTACCAATGTATTATCCAAGGTTTGGTCTCCTAATCACCATCACTCTAGACTCGAGGTCTTGAATTGCATAAGGCCTAAAAGGTTCCCTTGTTGGTCCAAACACACACCACATCTTGGGGCCATTACCAATGTAAAGACCCTTATCCTATTGATCCCCCATTAATTGATAGAAGGATGGAGTCGCAAGTAAGATTTTATTCATTTGAGCAAAACCTAAAGCGATCATAATGGCGACTCTACTAGAGACTCAAAATTGACTTCGTGTTTAATCTCTGGTTCACTTTTAGATATCTTTGAACTTATTATTAAGTAAGTCCATTGCATTTATGTAGCCTTCACACTTTACCACGAGCACTAGGTTCCTTTAGAAAAATCAATGGTTCTCTAAATTTGAGACTTAAGTTCCATTTAAGCTACGGGATTATGAGGGGAATTCATCACTCATAAGCCTAGTATCTTTAAGTTTATCAAATGGGGGATTATGACAACCGCCCTCCAAGATTGTGGGAGCCATCAACCACAACAACCCTCTTAGCCACTAGGTGAGGAGCCAATAATACCTTAGAATAAGGCACCTCACTTATTTGTGTTTCTTCTTCAAATGATAGTGAAAGTCCTTCAAGAACATAGTTAGATATCTCTAACATAAGAACAAATGTTACCCTGCCCCTTTTGATGTAACTATCCTCCATTTGTAAATACTTATGTTTCCCCCTCCCCACCATGTAAATACTTCATATGTACATTCCTCTCCCTTTAATGGGATATTATTACTTTCGTGTACATATTCCTTTAAATAATGTAAATGGTTCTTCCTTTTAATATCTTTGAATATGTTATTTTAAAACTCTTCTCTGTCCGAGGTGACCTCACACATTCTTTACCCCATGATGGTATTAAAATGATACCCCACCTAGGAAAAAGTCAGTGGACTTATGTATGAGAGGAATAAGGTTGGAAGGTGATGACAGGTATGTGTTATATGAAAACCCTTAATCTATAAGTGCACAGGTTTGAAGTAATAAAGTACATTTGTGAGTACGAACATCATTCCCAAGAGGATCGAGTTTAAGTACTAAGTATCTTATACATATATTATCTAGAAAATCAATAAAGGATGATGAATAAAATTGCAAATAAGAAAGTTAAATGAAACACTAATAGTAATGAGAGATAATCAATGGATGAGTTTGGCTAGGGGTTTAATTTCACTTGATGATCTTCTATTAGTCTGCCAATCCTTGTCTAATTTCATGCGTCATGTGTTACTAGGTGATCAATTAATCCCTTTCGAGTAAAAATTGACATACAAGATGCATGTTAAGCTAAAAGTTCCTCAACTCAAAGGTTAAACATCATGCAATTACCTCACAAAATAAGACTTTATAGATAACAATGGTTTGTTAAGGTTCCTCCACTTAATAATAATAAAAAAAAAATTATTGAAAGTTTTATTTTATGAAAAAATGTTTCCATTGTGTATTCACAAAAATAAGATGATCAATGGCTAATTAATCAAACATGAAGCCTCAACATTTGCTAGTACTAATAATGAAAGAAACTAAAAAGACTTAGATTAAGAAAACTCAATAGAGGTCATACAAGATCCATTTACAACCCTAACCAAAAAGAGTTTAGTTCATAATGAGATAGAAAAAGGAGAAAAGAAAATAATCAAATTAGCGCCATGGGTAGCCATGAACTTCTTCTTGTTTTCCTTAACTAATTGCACCTTTTCTCTCATTGACTCATTAATGAAGACTTTGTTGAATGATATTCTCTTCCTTAAGTTAACTCCTCATGCCCTAATTCTGGCTAAATTTTCCCTTAAATAGTCCATTAAACATCCTTCAAAAAGTGAAAGCTTGAATGTCTTTAAAAAAGGAAAGCATCTGTGAAGATTGCATCTTGCATTTTTTAACTTTAAAGAGGTGAACATATGTGCGCTTGTCAAAACACAACCGTGCATTTCTGTGTTTCTCCTTTGTCTGCATTAGCACTTTAAGGCATACGATTGTGCCTCGAGGTTGTGCACCTTACTTTTTTACTACCTATTTACTTTGCTGAGACGCATGACTGTGCTTTTAAATTGCATGGTCGTGCTACTTCTTTTCCCTTAGTCTTTGTTTTTCATCACTTTTACTTATAAAACATCATTTTACATGTATTAGGTCTATTAATATGCAAACTTCATTGTTAATGCATGTATTTTAGGTGGAAATGAATTATAAAAATAGTGAGAATTAACTGTTAAAAAAATTTCCCCAAAAGTTAAACTATTATTTGTCCTTAAGCAATCATTTCCTTTGCCAATGCTAATTCAACAACTTTTGTGATTGGAATTGGATATCAAGACTTCTAAGAAAAAGCTTATCTCAGCTATAACCATGTCTTTCCTTAATCAAACAATTTGAATAAATCATAATAGGTTCCACACTAATCATGTCCAATTCCCAATTAATCAAACACAATATAATGAGTTTGTGTGACTTAACATCATAGTTCATTCACTATTTTGATTCTCTTCCATACCCACGTTAAGCAAGATTCTTCCTCGATTCCTAAGAATCGCATATGACCATAAACAAAACAGATTCATCCTTCTTCACTAATGTAGAATCTACCAACCTTGAGGATCATGACGTCTTTAATACCTTTTAATCTAGGACTTAGGTTTAAGATACTAAAGATTGGTCAAGTCTAAAACAAAAGAATGTTTACTAAGATATTAGCTATAAGAATTATGTGAAGTATGATGAAACACTTTATGTGCATTGCTTGTATTCTATCTTTGTAAGGTATCCATAACATCCCATCTTTGTAAGGTATCCACAACATCCCTTTATTTTCATTTTGTGGGTTATTCTCATCTTATTTTCTCTTACTATTTGTCTTTTTCCTTTTCTTCTTTTCTCATTTTTTTTTCTAAAAGTATAAGAGCGAAATTTCAAGATAGCAATATGTTACTCCCAAACATGAATTAATCCTTATGGTGTAAAATAAAACAATAAATGAGTCTTTTTTGCAAATTCTTCAAATATGTATATAAACGACACAACACACAACACATCATTATACAACCATATCCTAACTCTATTCTCTTGATAAGGGAGATAAAGGATCATTTAGGTTTTATGGTTATAATGAGGGTTATAGGTTAAAGAAAGAAAAAAACTAATTATACTCACAAGAGTAATTCAAATTGTAAAAACAAAACATATTCAAAATTAAAACATGGCAAAAAATCAAAATAAGTACTTTAAAAGTTCATAAAAGAAACACCACAAAGGTAAGATGGGATGATCAATCCATTAGCGATGGAGGAGGAGGAAAGCCCACATGCTTAAATAAGCTCGCATGCACACATCCATGTCTAGCATTCGTGTGTCTAATGCGACAAGCCTACCACACATTTTTTCCTAAAAAACTTTTGTCCATATACTCCAATTGAGATTCCATTGATATCAAATCCTCTTCCAATCAACTCATAGATGGTAGTGGAGCATCATGAGAAAAAAAATCCCCTACTAACACATCTTTTGGTGCATCACCCTCATCAATATCATCATCACTCGCTTCTTACACATTTTTAATTAGCACATAACCATCCCTTTCCTTTTTGATAATCCCAATATGAATCATATTGTCAATGGATAAGAAATAAAAGCTTGAAGCTTTGTTGAAAGGAGAAGCATTATTCAAAACATACAAATGCAAAAAATAGGTAAGAATGGTGATGGAACCTTCTTTATAAATACCCATTGAATCCCTCTTAGCCACTACATTCATGCGATGCATAATCCACCATGTGGTGTTAATAGGTGTATTAGTTTTTAAGCACCAAAGGTAGAGAAGTTTGGCTTCGTTGACCACGCTATTACTCTTACCCCGACTAGTGATGGAGTAGGAAAGTAGGTGATAAAGATATCGTAAAGATGGGTCTTTTAACTCAGTCACCATACTTACCCCAGCTTCTAATACGAACAACGTTGGATTAGATTCCATACCCGTATGCTTGAGAATAGTTGCCCAGATCTATCAAAACAAGTATTGGAGTTTTTGATCTTCAAATCCCAACTAGACCTCTAGAAAACTTGTTTCTAGCAACCTAAGTTATAAAGATTCAAAGTTGTGTTAACCCAAATCC
>CATIWR010044809.1:0-35421 GCA_949677035.1 Omphalea diandra
TATATATATATATATATATATATATATATATATATATAATTGTATTATCTCATAAATCATAAAAAGTATAGGTTCCACACAATATTTCATGTAGGCGACGGAATTCGATGTAGAAATGAAATTTTTAGCGGTTTGTGAACCAACTTATTAACTTTTAAAGGAAAATAAGCAGTCCCAATAAAGTATCATCAACAAAAAAAAAAATTTCTCCATCTCAATACTAATCATAGAAAACTACAATGTTATTAGTAGTTAATATTGGTAAGATAAGGTCTCTAACTTTTTTCTTTTTCTTGGGAAAGGTCTTTTTATTAGTTAATAATTGATGTCCAGGTAAGGCCAGGGAGATGACACATCTTTTGGTCTTTGATAATACAATAGAAAAAGCACATAGGATCAAAGGGAGACACCATAGGCATCATGATGAGGATGGCCATCCTACTACCTCTAAAGGTCTCATAACTGAATGGAAGGATCATGTGACAACCTTAACAATCAAGAAAGCTAGACTAAGATGTCAAATCCTAGTGGGGGAGCTTTGGAGCCTAATAATCAAAGACAAAAAGGGTAAGGAGAAAGCAAATGGTCACATCACGTAAAAGAAATCCCCAAAAGAGAGGTTGAATCTTGCTCCTAAGGTTGTAGCATAGGGAATTAGTAAGCACAAAATAAAAGATGGAGGAGAAACAAGTCTGGAAGGTGTGGGAACAAGGGGAAAAGACAATAAGTGTTTTGTATCAAGTTGGACAATAACCAAGCCCAAGGAAACTTTCTTGGGCCTAGTGGGCTAGCAGGATCAGAGATTTTGTTGGACTTGCAGTAGACACTAAAGTTGAGGAATTGGAGTGGATATGTGACATCCCCTTCCACATTCATTGGCATTATCATATGAACATATTCATTACATAAATGATTTGAAATCCTACATGAATATATGCATTGGATAAATGATTATTTAGACACGTGAATTGGATAAGCATGATGATGACACATGCACCATTGCATTTAGGACACTTGAACTTATATGTAATGTTTGTATAGTTGCATGGCAAATTATCTTATATTGTGTGCATGTTATAGCATCATAAATAATGATGTTATAGAACTTATTTTAAAGTATAAGGAGCATCTAGGGATTAGGAGATGGATGGAGGTGCTTAAGGAGTGAAAAAGAGAGACTAAAAGAGGAAAGTGAACTTTCAACCAATAGGAATGTAACACCATGATTTTGTCTTGTTACAATAGGTTTGGAAGTGGAATTTTTGACCCGTTAGGATCAAAATAGAGAGGTTAGACTTGAGGTGCAGCAGAAGAAAGAGAGAGATAAAGAAGAAATAAAAAAAGGAAGAAGAAGAAGAAGAAGAAGAAGGAGAAGGAGAAGAGTGAGCTACCTAAGAAGGAATCCTAAATTTTTCTGGTTCTGGGAAAATAGGTAAGCTAATTTATTTTTTTCTTACATGAAATTAAGCCTTCATGATATGTTAATCATGCATGGTTAGTGAGAAATATGGAGTATTTGAGATAGAACTCTTGGATAGAAGTTGAAATTCAAGAGAACAAGAGCTAATTATGTTGATTTTGTTATTAGAGCAGAATTTTGTACCAACGATTTTATAACCCTAGAAGAGGAATTAGGGAAAGTGAAAAATATGAAAGTTGTAGCTTTATGCCCTATATAAATGCATGTGAAAAAGTTTTATTTGATTTGGTGTGTGAGGAGTTATGGTCTTTTCATTAGGGCTGGTTCATAACCAGTCGAAATCACCTCAGACTTTTTGTTTTCTTATATTTTGATGACCTTATGTTCAGATTTAGACAAAGTGTAAAACATGAAATTTATAGAGTTATATCCTCTCTAAACACCTGTAAATTAGTTTGAATTGATTTATTGTGTAGAAGAGATATGGCTCATTGATTATGACTGACCTTGTACCCGAATGAAACCTCAACTATCTTTTAATTAGGTTTTCCAAGAATTTGCTAGTCATATATTAGGAATTTGGTTATGTTTTAAACTTGAAAGTTTTATATTTATGTATGATATACATACCTGTAAAATATTTTTGCCCAATTTAGCATGGTTGTTGAGATATTGCACCCTTCATCATGATTGATTGTCACCATGTTGAAAATCCACTCACCTTGAGATTGATCATTTGTTTTGGTGACTTTATATATTGAATTAGATAATGAGTAAAATATGAAAAATGTTCCTTTATGTGTTTTGTAACTTTTGGTAGATCATTTTTTCAATTGTATTTGTGGAATGTAAGACCTATTTAGACTAAAATGACATTGAAATAGGGTAAAATTCTAAAATTCACCACATTTTCTATATGTATTATATCAATCTAAAATTTTAGTATGTTGTATCATTATGTGTCTAGTTTATTTGAAAGAAGAATTAAGTCATTTGGATAAGTATATCTAGAGTTATTTCTATGAGAGTGTAGCAAGCTTAGGCTGCCATATAAGAAAAATATGCATAAGCACTTGGTCCACTTGCATGGATCATGCCATAGTTGCAAACCAAGCATTCATAATCATTTTGACATGCTTATAACCATGTATGTATCAAATGTTAGGATCTCAACAATTTGAGGAAGCCTTAGAGAAAGAACCAAACCTACCATAAGGGTTGGTCACATCAAAAGGTGAGTAAAAACCATAATTAGATTCTAATGTATATGTGTAATAATTTTATGATATGATTATGTTCTATTACATGTATATGTGATTGAATTGTTACACTTTACATGTGGATACAAGTCAAGTGAGAATTATATGCTCTTAATGATTACTCGGTATACCATTATTATGAACACTTACATATGGAACTAAAAGGATATTGTGACCAGCTTGTCAAACACTTGAAAATCACATGGAAGATGGACCAATATGTCCTATTGGCACATGTTATTGATCAAATGATTCACTTGTTATATGTTGGCCAGCAAAATCAAATGTCACTTGAATCACATGAATTCTCAGGAATGGTGTTTGCCTTGTAAGGTCACGACAAAAATCAATATGTTGCACTTGCACTTGCATAGTTAAATGTTATACTTGTAATGTATCCTGATGATATTTGATTGTTGGTTGTGTTATAAGAATTTGATTATTATTTTTATTCATTGAGTCACGACTCACCAAATCGCAATTATATTTTTCAAATACTGAAGCATAAGGTTTAGATACCTTGGTGCATAAAGTTTTGTTTAGAGACTCATGGACCACAGGTCGTCGGCTGAATTCCAACTCTCTCTCTTTATGTCATGTACATACATCTCGATAAGAACTAGTTATAGTTACTAGCCTTGAACATTAGTTAACATAAAGTTATAGTTACTAGCCTTGAATATTAGTTAACATATATGTGCATTCAATACATGTTGGATTGTGTGTGTATAATGGATAAACGTTTATATGTATGTATTTTCAAACGATGCCATAATTTGTAAATAAAAATGGTCATTATAGGATAGATGTGCTTAACCTATGATAGTCTTACAAGCTCAGGAGTATTCTTAGAAAATGAAAAAGAAAATGGGCCAGTAAAGGGAAAGAGATTCAAAGTGAAACAATTAGCCTAAGAAAGTAAGCCAAAGGAGCTAACTACAATGAAAAGCTCGATTAAGGATTCAGTTGAACAAATGTCAAACATGACTCATCAAGGCACTATTAGGGAAGGTGGAAATGGTCATAATAAGGATGTAATAGTGGATGAGGCTTTAATGGCTAGCCAAAAGCCACTAAAGGTGTTATGAACTGAATCGCTAGGAACTACCAAGGCTTCGGGTAAGTCTTGGTAGTCAAAGCTCACAAAGAACTACTTAAGAAATATATGCCCAGCTTAGACTTCCTCATTGAGACGAAGTAGTCAATGGAGTACATGGAGAAACAAAGGTGTAGTTTTTATTTTGATAAGAACTTTTATGTTCCCCTATAATGCAAATCAGGTGGGCTCACATTGTGATGGCTCAATGAGGTTAATACTCAAATAATAGGGTTTGACAAGCATTTTATGGATTGTTGAATAGATATCTAGAGAGTTTAACACTTGATGTATTGCTACGATAGCCTAAGAAAGGAATTTCTGGCTAAGTGTAGGGCCTATGGAAAGCTCTAAATTTTGAGAAATGGTACCTCATAGTTATGCATAAGGGATATTAATTTTTATGTAAATATTATTGACAAAAGAGGGGGGAATTTGGTTAGTTGGAGTCAATAAAAAAAGTTTGAAAAATTTTTAAAGGATTGTGATTTGCAAGAACTAGGTTTTAGGGGAGGTAGATTTACCTAGTCAAACAAGCAATTAGGGGAGGCTTACATAAAAGCTAGATTGGATAAGGTGCTGGCGAATTGGGAATGGAGTCCAAAATTAGAAGCAGTTGAGGTTATTCACAAAAGCTTCTTAGGATCAAATCACAGACCAATTATGGTGGAACTTTATCATTCAGTAGAGAAGCCGAAGTATAAGCCTAAGTTTCATTTGGACAATAGATGGCTAGAATTAGAGGGATTCAATCAAGTGATCAAGGATGCGTGGATTTCTTCAAACTTAGGGGTCTTTAGTTTTCTCATAATGGCAAAACTAGCTATCTACAAGAAGGCCTTAACTTACCGAAGAAAACAATGGTCGAGGAATTTAAAAGCAAGATTAAAAATCTAAATGCAAGATTAAAGATGATCCACCAACTTCCTGACATAACATGAGTAAGATGCATGGAAGAAAAGTGCCTCAAGGAACTAAACAAGGATTTTAGAAATTGAAATTTACTAGCACTAAAGGTAGCGAGTCAAATGGCTGAACTCTGGTGATCAAAACACATGCTTCTTCCATTAGGCTATTTCGCAGAGGAGGCGAGGCAATATGTTGTATAGGCTCAAGGGGTTCATATGGCTCTTGGATTCAAGGGGAAATGAAATAGCAAAAAAAAAACCTTATAATTTTTCAAAGCCTTATATAAAGGAGAGAGTATGGAGGATGATGAGGAGATACTTAGTTGGGCTCCACAGTTAGTAATGACAAATATGGAAAAACACCTAGAGTAATAAATTTCTCATCAAGAAGTGAAAAAAAAGGTCTTTGAATTAAAGGCAAACAAAGCCCTAGGGCCCAATTCTTTTAACAAAATTAGGACATACTAAGAGTGGATGTCGTTGATATGGTAAATAAGTTTTTTTTGTTACCTAGCAATCACCACGAGAAGTCAACCATACCAGCATTACACTAATCCCAAAGGTGAATAACTTAGAATCTTTTGTTGACTTTCATCACATCAACTGTTGTAACTTTTTATACAAGATTATATCGAAGGTATTGGTTAGTAAACTCAAACCATGCCTTAATAACATAATCACCATTTATCAATCTGCTTTTTTACCCTAGAAAAGCATTCAAGATAATATTCTACTGGCTCATGAGGTGCTCTATAGCTTGAAAAGGAAGAAGCAATCTAAGAAAGGGGTTATGGCCATCAAATTAGATACGTTGAAAGCATATAATAAAGTTAGTTAGCCTTTCTTAAAGAGCCTACTAGGAAGGTTGGGTTTTAATGAGAGATGAATGAAGCTATTCATGCAGCGTGTCACCTCAGTAAAAATTCATCTATAGATAAATGGTTCGCCAACAAAAATGTTTAGACCATCAAAAGGGTTGAGGCAAGGGGAGCCCCTCTCACCCTATTTGTTCATCTCTATATTTGATGTCATGTTGAGTGGCCTAAGTGAGGTAATCCAAATGGGAACTTTGAAGTGAATCAAGCTTAATTGTAGCTACCTTACCATTTCCCATATCCTCTTTGCTGATGATACTTTGTTATTTACTATATTGTCAAGAAGGGAAGTAGAGGAATTGAAGTATATCTTTACTCGTAATTCCCTTGCATTTGGACAAGTGATTAACCTTTCCGAGTATGAGATCTTATTTGATGTTAACACTTCAATAGAGGCAAGCAATAGGATGACTAAAATGTTACAAATCAAGGAAATACCTAGCAATAGCAATGGAATGGGGGCAAGATAAAAACGCATTTAATTAAAGCCATTTTCAACAAGATTCAAGTCTTGTTACAAAATTGGAAAAATAAGTTCCTTTCAAAGGTAGAGCAAAAAGTAATGATCAAAGTTGGCATCCAAGTTGTGCCAACTTTCATAATGTTTGTTTTCAAACTCCCACTATCCTTACTCCAAGAAATTCAATCTTTAATAATAAGATTTTGGTAGACGTCTAATGTGGATTAGAGAGGAGTGCATTGGGAAGGTTTGGGACCAACTAACTAGTAGCAATCAGAAGGGGACTTAGTTTTAGAGACCTTTGATGCTTCAACCTTACTCTTCTAGCCAAACAAAGATAGTGGTCGATTCAAGAGCCTAATAGCTTTATGAGATAGAGTGTTGAAGTCTGTCTATCATAATTAGCATTATTTTTTCCTTAAAGCGAAGAAGGGTTCAAGACCTTTTTTGATTTAGGCAAGCCTATTAGAAGGTAGGGACTCATTATTAAAAGGTCTTTATTGGAACATCAGAAGTAGGAAATATGTTCGCATTTGAAAGGATGCCTGGGTTCCAAACTTACAAGGCTTTAACAACCCTTCTCCTCAACTAGAGGAAAATCCCATCTCCTCAACCAGAGGATTCATCAGCATTGGTGGTAGCTCATTTAATTAATCTAATTTCTCGCAATTGGAATATGCAACTCCTTAGTAGTCTTTTATGAAAACAATAGAGATACCATTATGAGAATTTTGATGGGTAATCCTAATGAAAGGGATCGTTTAGTATGGCATTTTGATCTTGCAGGTATGTATAAGGTACGATCAAGTTATTACATAGCCTAAGAAGCTTCCAAAATCTATAGAAGGACGGGCATTCCCTCAATGCTTCCTCAAAATGACAAATCCTTTTGGAAATCACTTTGGAATCGTAAGGTACAGCTTAAGGTTTGGTCTTTCTTATGGACATGTGTGAAGGGTGCTTTAATTATAAAAGCAAACCTTTGCAAAAAAGGGATTGGTACATCTGATCTTTGTGAGGTTTGCGGGCAAAGGAGAGAAACAATCATGCATTTATTCTTTTGCTCTCATTCCATGGCCATTTGGCGTTTGTTGTGGCTAAGGATGGACGTTCCTTTTCATAAAAATTTGATGGTTTCAAAGAAGCATGGTTAAAGATTGTATTACTTCTGATAGAGTTAGAAAGTGGGGAAATGGTGGACCGTGTAGCAAGGGTATGATGGCAAATATGGAAAGCACGGAATGTATTCTATTTCAAAAATAAGCATATTGATCCTTGGCACACTAAGTTGGCAACTAATAAGGCTTGGTTTGAGCTTAAGAACTTAAGGATTTGCATTGCAAGGACATTGTTGATCGTTGGGTCCAGCTTCCCCCTGGTTTTCTTAAAATAAATTGTGATGCGTCATTCAAGTCTCTAGCCAAGGAACTAATGGTGGCTTTTGTGTGTCGAGATGAGTTTAAAGGGGTTAAGCATATTGGGCATTGTAGGATCCTTTGCATATCACCTTTAGTTGAAAAAGCGGTGTCAGTCATGGAGGCTTTCAGATTCGAGCATTCTCAATGTTGTCATTGAATCTGATTCCTTAATGGTCGTGAATTGTTGCAATGACCACAACAGCTCCATGGGAAATTGAGAGTGTGATATAGGAGATACAACTAGAGATGTCTTCTTTGCCTAATAGTAGCCTTCGTTTCATTAGCAAAATCGCAAATCAAGTAATAGACTGGATTGTTAGGCATTCCCAACAATGGGACCCTAAAGAATGAGTTTTTGTAATCCTAGCCTCAATAGACTATTATTAGTGAATGTATCTCTCCCTTTGAAGTAATAGAAATTAAATCTTTGATATAAAAAATATATATGTATATTTATATTTGCTATCTCTACTGAAGGGAAAAAAAAAAAAAAGAAGAAGCAATCATTACCTAAGTATTATGATAATATAACGAATAAAATCAAGCTACAATTATAATTATCTTATTGTGGAACAGGAAACTATGAAGTAATAAATGTTAAAATATTTGTGTGTTGTTGAGTTTGCAAATCTCATGCAAATTGAAATTTTATTCAAAATAAGGGCATAATGATGAATTGTTTTTTTAAAAATGTTTAAAATGTTGTACATGGAATAAGTTTTAATCCCCTTTTAGGAAATAAACTGATATTTAAGAAATAAATTGATAATCCATTAGATTTTTCAAAAAAAAAAAAGAGATCAAAGTAGAAAGTAGCCGGTTATTTTTTAGAATAGTATAAAAAAAAGTTGATTTTTATATATATATATATATTTTTGAGACTTGTGTAATTTGTTATGATTCTAACAATTTAGGGTTTGAGTTTTAACTATACTAACACGTGGTTCAAATTTGATGTAGCGCTAAAATAACATTTAGGTCATTCAAAATTTAAGAAAATAGCTTATTTTATTAGCTTATTGAAATATTTAATTAAGTTCGAATTTTAATTAATAACAATAATAATAATAATAATAATAATAATAATAATAATAATAATAAATATTTAGATATTTATTATAAACAAAATATAAATTAAAAATTAATTTAATAATTTTAATAATAAAAAACCAGGTCGCCTATGCATTTACTGTTTTGTTTTGCTATGTGCATTTGATGATATGAGAGAAACTTTTTTAATTCTCCCTTGTCTTCAAGCAATTGATCTAATTTTGTACAAATTCAGTTTAAGGTTGTTCATTAGTCCTTTCAGTTTGATTTTTAGTAAAATAAAATTAATCAAATTTTAAATTTATAAAAGTTTCATTGAATCGAAATTTTTTTAAAATTAAACTAAATGAATCGAACTAAACTTGATTTGACTTAATTAGTTCAGTTTGATTTAAATTCACTTTTTAAAAAAGTTTTTAATATAAATTATATTATTTAATTATTTATACACATAAAACTTATTATATATGTATATATAGAGTAAATTTAGTTTATTTTTTAGCAAAATATTTTATTTATATCATTTATTTAAAAAATTCTTTTTTATGATAATTTGACATATTTAGGTTATTTTATCTATAGTTTTAAAAAATCAAAACCGAACTAAACCAAATTGAGAAACAATTTTAAAGAAAAAATTAAATTGAACTAATGTATAAATTTAGTCAAATCTAACCAAACGAACCAATTGATTCGATTCAATTTTTTTATTCAACCTATTTAGTGAACAATCTGAATTTGGTTTATGATCCCAAAACACATTTTTAACTTATTTATGATATCGATTTGAATTGATTGAAATAAATTATTTAAAATTAATTTAATATAAAATTAATTTGATCTAATTTAAAGATTAATTTAAATTGATTTGATATCTACAAAGTAATTTGATTATTTTAATTTAAATTATTAAAATATTTTAAAAAACTCAAAACTATAAATAAGTCAACTCAATTTAAAACTTAAAACATCAACAGTTTAGTACCCCGAACAATATCTTTAATTAATGTGTTGATTGGTTCATGTATCTTCCAAGTGGATTCTATTATTATATTAGAATTAATCTGTCCACAAGCGTATCATACTGCACATTTAAAGTCATTAAATAGATAGTCTCCCTTAATTGTCATCCTCAATTCCACACATAAGCTCTTCATTTGCTGTTTACTGATTTCATGGAATCATCTTCTCTTAAATTTCCTATTTCTGCAAGAAAGCATACAAAATACAGAGAGATTATCTCAACCCTTCCTCAAACTAATTGCTGGGGACAATCTATGCAGTTTTATGAATACCTAGGCTTTTGGTTCAGTCCAACTATATTGGAAGGCACAATGTCAGCTCAAGAACACTTCATAGCTCAGCCTACTGATATCCTCATCTCTAGTTTTCCAAAATCTGGTACAACTTGGCTTAAATCACTCTGTTTCGCTATTTTGACAAGATCCCAATATTTTAATGATGATTTTGTATCTCCAAATCATCCTTTACTCACCAACGTGCCACATGATGTTATTCCCTTCATTGAGGTTTTGCCTTTTAATGGCAGCGTGAGAGACTTTGAGTTTCCACTTTTATCCACACATATTCCATATAATTGCTTGCCTAAGTCCGTTACAGAGTCCAAATGTAAAATTATTTACATTTACAGGGATCCCAAGGATGTGCTCATTTCATCTTGGCACTTTTCTTTTAAAATTGCGTTCTCTGATTTATCAAAAACAGCCTCAGAGATATTTCCATTGGACAAGGCATTTGAGAAATTTTGTGAAGGGGTTTTTGGTTATGGGCCTTATTGGGATCATGTTTTAGGGTATTGGAAAACAAGTTTGGAATTTCCTGACAGAATATTATTTATCAAATATGAAGATTTAATGACTGATTGCTACTCCTACGTGAAGAGACTTGCTGAGTTCATGGGTTGTCCTTTCTCGGCACACGAAGAAGAAAGACGAGGGTTAGTGCTAAAGATCACCAACTTTTGCTGTTTTGATAGTCTGAGTAATTTGGAGGTGAATAAGAGTAACAAGCTCTGCTCAACATTATTGCCCATTGATCTCAAAATTGAAAATAATGCCTACTTTAGGAAAGGTAAGGTGGGCGATTGGGAGAACTATTTGACACCTGAAATGGCAGCTCGAATTGACAAAATAACAGAGCAAAAGTTTGGGGGCTGGGGATTGACCTTTTGAGTTTCATGTTTCGTGTTTTAAAATAAAATGGTCTCTACTTTTTATTTAGTTCTTGTATGCACCTACTATGTTTGCAGTTTTTTTTTTCGTTTCTTTTCAGTAAAAACTTATATGTTGATGAATCTTCTGTGATTAATCACAGGTCTGTTTGTTGTGATTCAAATCATAGCCTGTAGTTGTCCTTGTTTGCAACAAATATATGTAACACTTGCTAAATAAACTATCGTTTGGAGGTGGGTCGATTTTAATTGATGCAGTATTGAAGTGTCTCTAGTTGAGTTCAGGTATTCTGCTGGCATGCATCAAATGGAACTCAAAGTCTTTGTATCTGAGCCCCTTTTTAAACAAAAAAACATGACAAAAAAAAAAAAAAAAGATTCGCTCTAACTAATTCATAACTATTATATTGATACATTTTCAAATATTAGAGTAGAATTTATTATTTTGTATATCAACATTCAATATATTGTTTCCCTAAACAATTCACTATATTGCTACATACTTTTCATAGTTTAAAACAATTATTGATTATTTATTTTTAACTTGAATGACAAATACTATTAAAATATGAGATTGACTCAAATATGTTTCATTTAATTTTTAAAATAAAAAACAAGGACTAAATTTTTTTATATACTATAGTAAAAAAAGAGATTTATTACTTAATTTTTTGTGTTTAGTTTTTTGTTGAAAAAAAATATATATCTTACAATTGATCCATATTAACTTTACACTTGATTCTATTTTATGGACCACAATGGAAAATGATGCCTTTCATTTTGTAAAAAATATTTGTCATTTCTAAGTCTCGGATATAGTTTAGATAGATTATTTAAAAATATTTAGAATTAAAATTAATATTTATAAATTGTGTTTGATATAGTTTAGATAGATTATTTAAAAATATTTAGAATTAAAATTAATATTTATAAATTGTGTTTGATATTTACAAATCTCAGATCCATTTCGATTTAAATATTTCAATTTTAGTCTAATTTGATTTTTTGTTCTTTTCAAATAATTCAATTATAAAAACAAATCAAACCTATTTGGATGCAAATTCATATATGTATATGTGTGTGTGTATAAGTTTTTAAAGTATGTGAATTACATGTGATACTTTTTAAAAAATTTTAAGAGTATTATTCATATTTAAATGTACTTTAATGTAATTTAACTATAATTGCATGATGTATTTTTTTATTTTTACCATAAAAATTTTTTTTATTTAAACAGAATGATGAAATAAATTACAAAATAATTAAAAAATAATATTTTTGAGTTAATTTTAAATTTAATAAGTGGTGAGTTAATTAAAATCCTGGTTCGTAGTTTTAACGCATAGGCAGTATTGGGGAGGAATTAAACAAAACTTTGCTGGTATTAATTACTAAAGTTGACAAGCCCCTCACTTTATCCCAGCTTCGGCCAATCAGTTTATGTACTATAATGTATAAAATTATCACAAAAATTATTGCCAACAAGATCAAGCCCCTTATGAAGAAGATGGTAGGAAACTCTCAAGCAAGCATTGTGTCAGGAAGACATATTATCGATAATGTAGTCATAGGAGGTTATTCATTCCATGAGAAGGAAAGCTTTAGGGAAGAGGATGATGGCACTTAAGGTAGATCTTGAAAAGGCGCATGAGAGACTTCGGTGGGATTTTGTGGAAGATACTCTCAAAGACATTGGCTTTCCCTCTCATTTTATTTTGGCCATTATGAGGTGCATTACAATTGCTTCTATGTGTGTGCTTCGGAATGGGGAATTCGGAGTGGTGTTTAAACCTTCACAGGGCATTCGGCACCGGGATCTCCTCTCCACCTATTTGTTTGTTCTTTGTATGGAAAGGCTATCCCAAAGGATTTAGAAGTAATGTTTGGAATCCAATATCTCTATGCCGTAGGTGTCCACCTTTTTCCCTCTTTTCTTTTGTCGATGATTTGTTGCTTTTTACTAAAGCTAACTTGGATCAAATAGGGGTTATCCATCAGGTGTTTAATGATTTTTGTGCAGCTTCTGGACAGAAGGTGAGTGTTGCTAAAATTGTTTTCTATGTGTCGAAGAATGTTCCTCAGGATCTGAGTAAGGACTTATGCAATCTTTGTGGGTTCAAAATGACAAGTAACTTGGGTAAATACCTTGGGGTGCCACTCTTCCATCAATGGGTGTGAACTCAAGATTACCGGTACGTGTTGGATCGTTTTCAAACAAAGCTTTCAGGTTGGCAGGCGAATAAACTGTCTCTAGCCCGGCATATCACCCTTACACAATCAGTCTTACTTTCTATCCCCAGTTGTGTCATGCAAACCACAAAGTTGCCACTCACTGTGTGTCAAAAGATTGAAAGCATATGTAGAGGTTTTGTTTGGGGGAAGACAGAGGAACACCAATGTTTGTCTCTAGTCAAATAAGATCTGGTTGCTAGTGCTAAGGAATAAGGAGGATTGGGTGTTCACATGGTGCAGGAATCAAACAAGGTTTTTCTTATGAAATTAGCATTTGGGGTTTTACCGAAAGGAGATAAGTTATGGGTTCAAGTTTTAATGGGTCCAAAGAAGAGACGATTACCTTGTTGCCAAAGAGTTCTGTTGTTTCTTGGTTATGGAAAGAAGTGATGGAAGCTTGGCCGGAGACTATTTCTTGCATCAGGTGGGATGTAGGTGATGGTAGGAGGATTCGATTTTGGTTAGATATTTGGCTTCCTATGGATAGGCCTCTTCTACATTATGCGGTTATCCCTATCACCCCCCACCCAACCCCCAAACCCCACCCCCCCCCCAATACTAAAGCTAAAAGGAAGATTCTTCAGTTTGTGAATAGTCATGGAGAATGGGACTCCAATTCGTTTACTCACTTGTTACCTTCTTCAGTGCTCCACAACATAGCTGCAGCTTTGCCTCCTAATACGAATTCGATGCCTGATAAAATTTTTAGGGTTGAACTCCGAATGGGGAGTTTGCTACCTAGTCAGCCTATGAAAATCTCTGCTCAAATATGCATGGAGAAGTCAATAAAAAATGGTGTCTAGTTTGGAGCTGGCCAGGGCTCAACGAATTAGAACCTTTCTTTGGTTGGCTTTTCATCAATGTCTTCTTGCCAAGGTGGAGCGTCAAAGAAGACATCTGAGTCCTAATGATTCTTGTCCAATCTGCATAGGTCATGCTAAGACTCTGATCCATGTACTGCGGAACTGTCCTATGGCTTGCCAGGTTTGGATTTGCATTATCCCTGTTTACTGGCATCATGATTTATTTTCACTTACCTTTGAAAAGTGGATGATTACAAATCTTACTTGCCCTAAGCCTTATGATGCTCAAGTTGGATGGGCCATTATCTTTGCAGTGGCTTGTTGGTTTATGTGGAAATGGAGGAACAAAAGGTTATTTAATCAAGAATTCCACTTTTCTTAGGGGGCTGCTCATATCATTACCTCTTTTGCTAGAGAGGTGGTTAAAGTGCAGCAGTTAGAGGGGGATTTAAATGGAGTTAGAATGGGCAAAAATCTTCGTATGATTAGATGGCAGCCTTCGAATGATGGATGGTGTAAGTTAAATATTGACGGCTCACACAGAGCTTCTGCGGGCAAACTTTGCTTCAACATAATGTATTAGAAATATTTCTTTCAAAATAAACTAAAAAAATAATGTCTAAATACACTAACAATAATTAAAGCTAGAAAAAATACGATATACTCAGAAGGATAACATCAAATGCTAAAAAAATAAAATTATCATTCAAACTTCAAAATATAATCTCAACATACCTTAAGATTGAGCATCGTTACGTGCAAAACACTTATAAGTGCACAAATCGCTCAAGTAAAATAATGATAAGTAGATATCGTTTCCACCAAAATTGTTGTACACAAATACCAATAAAATCTTAATTTTTATATTATCTAGTAATCAAAATAATAAGAGAATAATAAATAAAAACTGAAATTGCAAAAATAATTAAACAAAACTAAAATTAAATTAAAATAAACTAGTATATAATGATTTTTAGAAAATTTGGGTACACCACAATATCATTCCATAAATATACCAAGAGAATTGTTCTAATTGATATTAGATTGTACTTGAAGATAGATGTTTCTAATTTGCTCAATAATCTCTCTTGAGTAAAATTAAGTCTATTATTATTGACATTATGTCTACTCTCGTGGTCACAAAATTTAATAACAATGCATTAATTAAGAGAATAATCTTTGAATATCTTTAGAAGTTTTGTTTACTCTCGTGATTTCAATCTCCTATTTTAATATGTTAAGACTAACCCTAGACTCTCACTCTCACTTCAGCTTCTAGAATATCAAATATTACATATATATGGTCTTTCATACATACAAAATCAATTAAACTTAAATATATTAAATTAAGACACCCAACACAATTGAAGCAAAAATTATTTTATAAATTCATAAAATAACTATTGGGTTTTCACTCTAATCAGAATTAAAAAATTAGTTCATCCTAAAAGACTAAAAAGAAACAAAAAAAAAGAATCCATTTAATTGAGTAAAAGAATTTTCAAGAAAATAGTTTTGTTAAATAAAAATAATGAAAGCCCTAAAAGAGAATGGTTTTCTCTCATCACAAAAATCTTCTTTTTTTATTTGGTGTAAATTTTGTATTCACTTTTCTCTCCTAAAAATCTGTAATTTTCCCACCTAGAAATCTCTATCCAAAGTAAGTCTTTGTTATCTTAAAAAGGCAGTATGTTTGCATTTCTCAATTCTAGATTTGACATTTTATATAGCCCGATGCATGGGTCATATAACAGCTCATGTACTTAACTGATTACGCAATTATGCTCTGTTGACAAATCAACTTTGTATCTTTGCGTGGTTCTACTCATGGACTACGCAATAGCTTATATAACACTACTGAAAACTATAATTTAACTCATTTTTCAATAATTTCTCGCGCAAATATAAAAAAGACAAAAAATTAACTTATTCCAAAATAAAAATACTATAAAAATAAAAAACTCTTAATTTCTAATCTAAAATATGTTAAAATGACTTCTATCAAGTATACTAAATATGTACAATTTTTCAAGTCTCTTTTTTTTTTTAATTTCATAAGACATATTTTGCAATACCAAAAATTGACTGACAACATATACAATTAATGAATGTTATATTAATCTTGTCAAATCATTTAATGCACAAGAGAGCAATTTATGCAGCACACTGTCAAAAATACAATTATGAATTCGTTAAATTAGCATATTCATAAACCCATTTGTTTAAAAATAAAGCATAAATAAACTATACCAAGAAAAAAACCCTTAAAAAAAAGAAATTATACCAAGAAGAAAAGGCACATGTTCAATTCAAAGACCAATTTAAAATCATTCAATAGACCAATGGTTTCTTCATACCGAAAAAAATCATCTTAATAAGTTGATTTACAAGAAAGAAAAAATAAGAGAATGTGAGGTGGAATGATTTGTGAGAAAGGAAAAAAGAGAGAAAGTGAGGTGCAGTGGTTGGGAAGCTAAAAGGCCAAAATATGAAATTTAAAAGTAGTGAAAAGAAAAAATAAAAATAGATTTTATTATGTCCTGTACAATAGATTTGGATTTTTTAAAAAAGGATAATAATAATAGGCTATTAATATCGGTCTGCAGGAATTATTATAGTGACTAAAAAAATTTTCATATTATAATTTTTTAGAATATTCATATTTTATTTTTTAAGAATATATATATATAATTAAAAAAATTAATGGGGGCAAAATAAAAAAATAACTTATATTTTATAGAATTTTTATTTAGAGCAGTGGGGGCAAGTGCCCCATTGCCCCCCACCCCCCTTTTTTCTAAATCCACCCATGAGGGCAGGGCTACTGGAGGTGGTTTAATTAGTTTTTAATCTTTGACGTTGCTGGTTGTGCCCAGCCTATAATGTGTACTAATTAGTCTTTTTCTTTGTCCTTCTTGATTGAGAAAAAAAAAAAAGAAAAGAACGTCAGTTTCTCCAACAACAAAATTAGGAACTACGAGATGTACACATTTCACTCTCATTTTTGTAGTCATTATGGCCATGGCACGGTGCACATCGAATGCATAATCAACATATATTATTAATTTTAATTTTAAACTTAAATTTTATACACGTACATAATTCTCAATTATTTGATGATTGATTGAAGTAAAATATATAATGCTAATTATCAATAATTTTACTTATTTATTGTAATTTTTCTCTATTTTTATTTGAAAGATTAAATAAAATATTTTAACTAATTATTAATAATTGATATAAAATAAAATTTTATATTAACTAAACTAATCAATTTATTAGAATTAAACTTCTTAATTTCAATTAGTATATAAATATAATAATATATACTATTTAATTTATATTTATTTTTAAAATGATACACTTAAATTTTTTAATGATATGAAAAATGATAATTAAAACTATAAGTATCGAATACCTGAAGCGTACCTAATCGAATTGGATCGCATTAAAAGAATCAAAAAAATCAAATCAAATTGTCTCAATTTTAACAAGTAATTGAATCAAATCATCCTAAAAATTTAAAATGATACTAGTTCCTTAAAAAAAATTTCCAAAGATTCGAAATGATTTTAAAAAATTTTAAATCCCAAACCCCTTTGCCCTGTGCTCACTTTTACTCAACCTTAAAACAGAAGTTGCCACTACCACATTTATTTTTAATACCACTACGTTATAAACATAAAAATATGATCTAACTTGATATTAATTTGAAAAAAATAAATAATTTTAATACATATTTTAAGAAAATAAAATAATCATATTATATATATTAAATATATTAGAAAATTAGTAGTGTATATACTAAAAGAGATTTAAGAATTTTTCTATAGTGCATTATCTTGTTAAATTTAGTGAATTATTAATCTAAAATCTTAATCACAAATCAAGTTCAACTAAAAATATTATTTAAAAACTATTAATTAATCAAATTATATATATATATATATATATATATATAACGTTTTTGGCCGAATGACAGGTTGATGGCAAAATACATATTTCACTATTTATTTCACATCAATTTCAATCTAGATTCATCCCTTTAGGTGTTATGATATGTTAATTACTTTAATATTATAATTATTCAGTTATATGACATCAAGATTATATTAATTTGTTGGTCACCAGTATGATTGAACTAATTCTAATGTGTGATCATATAAGTTATAAAATTTTATAGAATGCTTCTATTTAAATTATAAATATTTATTGGTTGTTAGAAATTAAGAATTTACCCAAAAGTGAATCGATTTCTATAACTAATAAAAATAAAAGAGAAAATATAATATTCTCTTGCCAAATGTATTATGGATATCCAAAGATAATGTATATATTTGATAAATTCAAAAACATATCATGGTAATGAGCCCAAGAGTATCCAAAGATAATGTATATATTTGATAAATTCAAAAACATATCATGGTAATGAGCCCAAGAGTGTCATAACATCACCATAATCAATCGTTAATACAACTAACAACTATTTTATGTACATGTTTTTTAAATATCTTTATTTGCAAACCTTTAGTTAAAGCATCTATAATTATGAGTTTTGTTTTAATATGTTCGATGCACACTCTATATTTTTGAACTTCCTCCTCAATAGCAAAATATTTTAACACAATACGTTACAAAAGAAATAGAATTTAGCGATGGATAAAATCCATTGCTAACACATCGAAATCCATCGCTAAAAAAGAATAGCAACGAACTAAGTCTGTTGCTAAAGTAGTCCGCACTAAACCAAACAACGATCGATATTGCGGGTCCCTTGATACCTTAGTGATGAACTTGTAATGAAAAAGTAGTTGCTAATGAGGTGAGCTGCTCCAACCTAAGTGGCACGATCAGCTCCCTAATGAGACAATGCATCTTATCTATCAATTGAATGTCCTCATTTCCATTTTCTCCTAAAAATTATGTTGAACCACTTGAAGAATAACAACTCACATATCCTTCTCAGATATGACGCAACAAGCAGCAATAGATGTTATTGACGACAACTGACCTATATCATATACACGTTACTTCTTTTATCTGCCTACATTGAGGAAGAATATCTCTTTCTCATCGAGTTGACGTGGCTCTAAGAAGCTCTCCTCAAGCTAGGCAGCTATGTCATATGAATCACAGTAACTATTTGGTAATTTAGTGACAAGTTAAAAGATTTTAATCAGAAAAATTAATTATTAATCAAGGAGAAATATTAAATTATTCATGTTAGCAAAACTTACAACTACACCTATAGATTATTGATCGATATATTACTGATTTTTCTTAGTGATGTACATATGCTCAAACACCTTGAAATACGTAACATCACAGCCTAATTCTTGACTCTAAAAAAATACATTTTATAAATATAGATAAACTTAAATAGCATATTAATTAAGAAATACTTAAAACATACTCACTAGACGTCTCCAATGTTTGACCATAGATATGAACCACTAGTACGATGCAAAGGACCAGCACTAGGGCCACCTGTCTTCCTAAGTTGGTGGCGCGAGGCTTACGCACGACGCTTCATGACCTCTGGTTTGGCCCATGCTTCCTATTGGTTATCTCATACATTCTTTGGGACACTCACATGTCATCTGCAACTCTGTTCCCACCATGACAAATTGTCGATACAGAGTGTAGCAGCCTGTTGATCCCACCTCTACCTAATTTGGGGCTCTAGTAATGAATCTCTAGTAAAATACTTCTGAAAAAACAAAAAGCAAAATTTGTTAGAAGAATGCATTTAGATAAATAAAATTAATAATAAAATGGGACAAAATTATTATTTATTAATACTTTAAACTCCTCCCAATAGAAGTCTTATGTCACTTGGGGTACATCTTTCCATGCATTCCCTACAATGAAACTATTGTTTTTGTAATAAACATAAGTTAGTAAAAGGTAATAAAATAAAAATATGCAAAAGTATCCAATATTAAGAATTATATATTCAATTATATATTGTATTTTAAAGAACTTGAAAATCAAAAATTATTAAACAGGAAATAAAAGTTATTAGAAAAAGCAAAAGATATATACCTCCCATCGACGAGCTCGAGCATCACTCAATCAATAGTTGACTCAACTATTGATGTTATTAATGCCAATGTAGTAGATGTCTCCTCTATAGTGGATGGTGTAACCGATGCTGATGACGATGGTGATGGAACTGGGGACGACAATAGCATTGATGGCAAAAGGGGGAACAATGGAGATGATGATATCACTAATGCTGATGGAGGGGCTGAAGTTGAGGGAGAAACTGATGGTGGATGAATAGGTGAAGGTTGTAAACCTCACACCACTATCCCTCGACTAGTGGTGTCTGATCTAAATCTCCCACTCCTCGAGCCTTTACCAGTATCATTGCCCTTCCCCCTCATGATATATATATATATATACACACACTAACAACTAAATAAAGAATAGTTAAATAAAGCTAATAAATTGATCATTTTAGTAACACAACTTATACAAAAAAAAATTACTTTAAGCATAGTAATAAAGACAAATAAATACTATATATATATATATACACAAAGTATCTCTAATCAGTTTCACTATCAGTATCATTATACACATTCTCTTCCTTATCAGTTTCTTCATCCTCATTATTTAATTCCAACATTATCTCTACACCATCTTCTAATTCAACATCATCATCTTCAATTTCAATCAATGCACCATTTGGATCAATCAAAGATCCAGATTCTTCGTCCTCCATATTGTAATTGAATGAGCATTAATATCGTTCTCTTAGAAGGCCGATACTACATGAGACTTTGAAGTTGTTATAGATAATTTTGGAATTTGGACCCTTTCTCGTAGCTTTAATTTTAAATACAGCCAACCAATCACTTGTATCACATATTAAGCTAATGTAACTACAATAATACACTTGAGAAGCTTGCACTACCATAACAAATGGCTCATATTTATTAAAACTTTGTTTACAATTCACCTTGATAAAACTTTAGTATCCAAGTTTGACGTTGAATCAAACCACTCACACTCTAACTCTATAATTTTAATCAACAAACCATAATAGTCGCCTTCATCTACACTGTAATTGGTGTCTTTTGTACACACACCACTGTTCATGGTATCTGCATGAAAATCATGTTGTTCAATGTGAAATTTAGGTCCATTTACATAATATCTTAGGTAAGATGTCACCATTTGCAATGGACCTTTTGCTAGATCCTTTATGAATTTGATCGAGATGTTGTGTGATAAATCATGTGCCTAAAATAATTGCCCATCAAATTAATAACAAACAAACATGTGCCTAAAATAATTGCCCATCAAATTAATAACAAACAAATTTAAAGTCAATATACATACACATCATGTAAACATAAATAATGGAATCTCAGTACTCACGTATTTGTCAAACCAAGATGCAAATTCATTTTTAAGTTTAACACCAACTTCACGACTAGTAATGTTTGGTTGATGTTGTTTTAATTCGTCAACAAAAATTCTATGCGAAAAAAAATAAAAGCTTATAGACATAACAAAAAATTCATGTATTGTATATATATATATATATATTGGCATATGAAAATAAATAAACTTATCAAATACTTATAGAATGAATGGTTCCACTTATGAGCAATTTAATAAAATATAGCACTAAGCAACCTTATATTCTTGCTTTATTATGAATCTTATTGGTCCTTTTCTAAATGTGCGATCAAGATGTTTAAATATCAAAAAAATTTCTTTATGTTCTTCCCCCACATCCCAAGAACTATCATCATTGTGAGGCACTTTTTGATGGATCATGCTCACATGATCCTCGAAGTAATGCGAACAAAACAACGATGCTTCTTCTACTAAATATGCATTGCATATTGAACCTTCAATTTTGGCCTTGTTTCTCTCATTGTTTTTTTTTTAGCCTTTAAAGGTACCTATGATATGAATTGTTACATACAAGATAGTGTGTATATATAAATCAAAATAAAACATGGACATTTAGATGGTCACTATTAATTACCTTTTAAAAGTATACATCCATTAATATTGCATTGAATCAGCTATCATTGCTTCATAAGCTAAGTGAATTGGAAGATGTTCCACTAAGTCAAAGAAGCTTGGAGGAAATATATACTACAACTTACAAAGAATGATGGGAATCTCTTCCTCAAGCCATTTCATTTCCTCACTGCTTACGACAAATGTAGTTAGATCAGTAAAAAAAAAAAAAAAAAGGCTCAATTTTATTAATGCCTTCCACATATTGCCAAGCAGTAGTTCACAGAATGTAATGGGTATTAATCATTACAATGGGTATTAATCATTACATGAATACATGACAATCATGGTTTTTCATCCCAAATAACTTTAGTTTTTTCATGTCCACGTAACTAGCCATATTTGACACATATCCGTCAAGAAATCTGAGATTTTTTACCATTCACATAGGACTTCTTTCACCCATTTGTCCAACGTGTAATAAGCATTAGGGTATCTGCTCATTTCTGCACTCCATTCCAAATTAAGTCGACAACAATATTGATGGAACTCATGTCCATATTTAATTGTGTCTTATATTTTTTTTTCCACATTCATGACAATGTTAAACACATTATCAAAAGCATTCTTCTAAATGTGCATCACATCTAAGTTATATCAAATTAGATTTATACTCCAATATGGCAAATGTCAAAGATGTTTTTCTTCCTCTAACCATAAGTCCTACATATTAGACCATTAATCTCATCGGCATCCAATTTAGTGACCTTTCTGAGAAATAATTAATCTATCTCATTCAATATCTAAATTTTGGATCTAATAGGTGGTGGACTTTCTGTTATTGTTCTATTCTTAATTAATGACATTTTGTTCCTTCAAAACGGATGATCTTTTGGTAAAAACTCTCTTATCATTGTCAAACCATGACTCTTTTCCACTCTCTAATAGAGTAAAAGTATCAAAATTATTCATATAATATGGATAAACTAGCCTTCCAATGGTACTTCACCCCAACAACATCGCATACTCTAAAAAATCACTTATTGTCCACATAACAACAGTTTGCATCTATAAATTTTATTTCTTTAAAATATCGTATGTTTGCATACCTTCATTCCACAATTGTATGACTTTCCTAGTAAGTGGCTATAAAAACTCATACAGTTTATCCTTAGGGTTTCTTGGCCCAAGTACTAACAACAATAAAAACATATAAGCATTTATCATATACAACCAAAGTGGCAAATTATTTAGTGTGACAATTATAGGCGATGAAGAATATTATTATCTTGATTGACCAAATGGTTAAAACCTATCTGTGTAAAAACCTAAACGAACATTCTAATTTTTAATTAGAAAATCTAGATGTGTATAATTAAAATGCTTATAAGTAGAAGAATATGAGCAATGACGTATAATGCCCTCCTCCACCTCATGTTTAGCATTGCCAACGCATTTTCGCAGCTATTGCCTTTAATGCAAACAATCTTTGCAATAGGGGGATTATAAGGAATAAGAGTTTTATGTTGTTTACCACTTTCACTATGAGGTCTCTTATACCGAGCATAACGATAAAACTTGGAACTAACCAAGCGATAACAATAAATGCCTTGTACAACCCAAAAACAAGTTTACATCTACAGCCCTAAGCAAACCATAAAACTTCTGAGTAAGGATTTGGTGATTCCTCCATCTCTTTGGGATCAAAGTGAGGACCTACTGCATCCAATACCATTATTTGGTATGGATTTGATGATTCAACAGTTTCTACTGCATCAACTTAGTAGTGGATTGCATTTGTATTATCTCCCTCAAACATTTCTCTATGTAGAGTCCATATATAATAATCAAAAACAAAATCATTTTTGTACAAATATAGGTTCGTAGTATCCATTTTCAAAAATGTGATTCTGACACTTGTGATGCTTACACGAACACCTAATTCTATTTTCAACATTCAGTTTTGAGTAACTGCATGCAAATTTAATAAATCGTTTCATCCCACTCATAAACTTTGTGTTCAGCAGACCATCCTGAAGCCTTTTATACATCCGTTGTCAATCGAGTCTCATTTTCCTTTGTATGATCATTATAAAAAATAATACATTTAAATGAAATTTGTTTTAAACCTTATTATAAGTCCATTTATACATTAATAATGACCATGAACAGATGCAGTACATTCATAAATATGCAAAAATTTCAGTAGCATCTCTCTACATTTTTCCAAATGCATGATATGAAATAAGTACTCACTCATATGACTTATGCCAGTTTAGTGTCATCGCATGAATCAACACTTATTTCATTATACATCCTGAGAACAATAAGGGATACTACTGAGTTTCTACATATTAATAAAAACATTTGCATCTACCTAGTTTACATATACATGTTGCATTTCTAAATTCTCCAAGTTGGATAATTTAGTGTTGTCTCACAATATCCAATAAGACATAAATCAAACGAGATTAAGGCCTAAGTAACATGGTGCATATTTGTGAATATACACTTAATATTTTCAAATTTTTAGATTGTACCTAATCACTAAACTATGACAATGTGATTTACATCGAAATTTGATTTTGAAATGTTATTAATGATTTTTAAACAAAATGGCATGCATTGTATGTCTTTTAGTGTTAATTTTGACACATTTCAAGTCAACAATAAACAAGCACTTCTATAATTTCACAATAATTCCTTTGTCCCTTATTTTCCTCGGACCACCAATTACTCGACAAATCACAATAATTATACAGAAAACAAATATAATGACATATATTTCAGATTAAATGAAATAAATCATTAAACTGTGAAAAAGTTATTTAAAGCGAACTAAATCTTATTCATTTGTTTAGGATTATCTTATTCTTTCAATTATGTTCTTTGTGTCTTTTAATGTATTTTTAATTATAAAAAGAGTTATCTTATTCCTTTCTTTAGTATTATCATATTCAATCACTTATGTTCTTTATGTCTTTTAGGGATAACTATTCATTTCTTTAAGGATATCTTATTCATAAATTTAAGGTATCTTATTCATTTATTTATATTGTTTATGTATTTTAAGGATATCTTATTCATCTCTTTAAGGATTTCCTAGTCATATATTTAGGGGTATTTTATTGATTTGTTTATGTTCTTTGTGTTTTTTTGGGATATCTTATTTATCTCTTTAAGGATATATTATTCATAACTTTAGGGATAACTTATTCATTTCTTTAAGCATATCTTATTCAAAACTTTAGGCATATCTTATTCATTTGTTTATATTCTTTGAGTCTTTTAGGGATATGTTATTCATCTCTTTAAGGATATCTTATTCATAACTTTAGTGGTATCATATTTATTTGTTTATATTTTTTATGTATTTTAGGGATGTCTCATTTATCTTTTTGAAGATATCTTATTCATATCTTTAAGGGTATCTTATTCATTTGTTATATTCTTCATGAATTTTAGGAATATCTTATTCATCTCTTTAAGAATATCTTATTCAAATCTTTAGGATATCTTATTCATTTCTTTATGTTCTTTTTGTCTTTTAAGGATATCTTATTCATATTTTTGGGGCATCTTATCATTTGTTTAAATTTTTTTGCGTCGTTTAAGGATATCTTATACAACATCTTTAAGGATACAATATTCATAACTTTAAGGTATCTTCATTCAAAATAATTGAAAAAAACAATGTTAAATGAAATAATATAAACATTTCTACAAATCTCCATTAATTTCTTTACTCTCAGTTCTCCTCTAGTCACCAAATATTCAGCAAATCGCAAACCAAACATGATTTCTTAATGATACATATGAAAGTTCATAATCATAAATTATCATTTACATAAAATATGTCTAATATATAGAATCATAGTATATAATCAATTCAAAGTGTGAATATTAGGCATAACAACCAAACAAGAAGAATAAAACACATGATAACACTTCATTCGAAATAACAGAAAAAAAAAACATTGTTAAACAAAATAACATAAATACTTCTACAAATCTCTTTTAATTCCTTCATTCGTAATTTTTTTGGGGTCACCAAATACCCTGTAAATCATAAACGAAACATCATTTCTTAATCATACATATACCGAATGTTCATAATCATAAATTATCATTTACATAAAAGATGTCTAATACAAAAAAAATCACAGTATATAATCAATTCAAAGCATAAATCTTAGATGTAAAAATCAAACAAGAATAACAAAAAAAGTAATAACACTTCATTCAAAATAACGGAAAAAAACATTGCTAAATGAAATAACATAAACACGTCTACAAATCTCCCTCAATTCTATCTCGCCTAGTTCTCCTCGGGTCACCAAATATCCTGTAAATCACAATACCCAACGTTCACATATTCCTAAAAAAAGGATGATGCAAACATATAACTAGTGCAACAAAAATATCCAAATAGAAAAATCAAGCAACAAATCCATAAGATCTACCCGTAGAGAGCTACAAAAAGAATGCAACAAATTTCAAGAGTTAATCAAATCAATATCAAAGTCAATATTAACATAGCAATACTAGTAAAATATGGAATCAAAGTTAATTTATTATTTAAAAGGTTAATCAAACTAATAAACTAACATCAACCAACTTTCTCCCTACACTTTTTCCCACTTTTGACATTACTTAAGTGAAATTAGGAAATGTTTGTCATTTACATGATATTAAACATAACAATTCCAAACCTGCCAAAGAATAAGTGGGAGTAGTCAACAAATTATAAAACAAGTAATTAAACTTAGAGCTCCAACCTTATAAACTCATATTATACTCTTATAAACACTACGGACTAACCTTATAAACTTAGGGCTCTAATACAATCTTTTTCATTATTAAAATTAAATATTAATTAGCACTAGGCATTAAGGAGGTTTAAGATCACTAGACATTATACTAAGCCTAAAATCATCCAAACTATCTTGTAGGCCTAAAACATACAAATTAAAATTATCATTTTCCATTGCATAATATAAATTCCTTAATGTAGAGTATGCCATATGTTGAATATTAATAGTAAATTAACACCATCTTATAATTTATCAAAAAATTTAACTAATAATAAGAGTGGGAAAAGTCAAGCTTAATCCTAAGACAGTTTATTAAAATCATTTCTTTACCTTTCTTTATACTTTTCTTTCTTTCTTTTCTCAACTTAAAATTTTATTGTCATAAACGTTTCTCAATAATAATTTATTATCGAACCTAGTATATTCATCAATTACATCTCTTAAAGACTGACTATATAACCAATCATATAATTCACTTCTTAAATACCATAAGGAGATAACCATAAATATAAGATTACAATTTATAATAATTTTTACATACTATTGATATCCTTTACATAATATTTTTATAATCTCAAAATACATACTAATTATAATAAATCTTATACAACTTTTGATAGCTATGCACATAAACTATAATACCAAAATTGAGAATATAAAACTTCTAATCTAACTTGATCTTCAATTTACAAAATTAGCAAAATAATCTAAATTCTACTATGATGGAGTGAGTTTGAGAGAACCCAACGAATATTCAAAATTTATTAAAAATTTATATGCCTTCTTATGATCATTCATTAATATGCATTTCTATCTACATGATATAGATAATATAGAATTTCAATCATTTAATAACATTACATGCAAGTCCTTGAAATTGCCAGTTACATATTTGTTAACTTAATCCTTTACCTTATTTACACTAAAACTTTTTTCCCTCTAAGTTAGGAGTTTGCCTCCTGGAAACCTTAAGGTTATGTCTTATAAAAATCTTAAAAGGGGTTGATCTATTATTGACTTTTGTTTCCTTTGCAATTCTTAATACTTATATAACATTTTTTCTTTCTTAAGTTTATGGGATTTCAATTCATTCCAAAGGTCTTCAATACACAATATATCATTTACACATTATATAGAATTAACATTTCTATTCTATATGTATTAAGGTAAATGCCATTAAAACACTTAAATTGCTTAACCTATACCTCTAAATCCCATGATGCATAAGTACAATGTTCCATACAATGAAATAGTAATAAATTATAATTGCTTAGATGACAAGTAATATCCTTAAGTAAGCATTCATTCTTCTCTTAGTGTTCCACAAGACTTCTCAAGCTCTAAGTAAATCTTATAACTCCAACAAACCCATACATGTCTAACTACCATACAAACATATGATTATTCATGACAAATGATACTACACACAATATATAGAGAGTGTTCTTTTACTTCCCATCGGTCAATAGCAATTATGAAAGTTAAGAAGTTACAATAAGCATTATTTACACTTGGCCACAATAATTCTATTACAATCAACATGAACATGGCATACACCTAAACCATAAATAGGGAGTCTAATTTATTCAAACCATCATTAATGTCACCTTCGAAATTTATGGAATTCACTTAGGGTAAGGTCCTTATAACCAAACTGATAAAATGGTGGATTAAACACATCGATTATACTCCTAACCTAGCCAAAATTAAGTAAGAGTAAACAACAAATCACATATGTTATCAATTAACAAGTAATTAAACTCCTACAATGCATGAGCATGCCAAATCTTAAAGAAAATAGGGTAAGAACATTCCAAAACTAGGATTTTGAAACTCAAAGCTCATAAACACACAACAAATAAGCCAAAATTGTAAATCCAATTTTAGGGAATTTGATTTTATGTTATCATTTCAAATTCCCTCATTTTCTTTTCCTCTTCAAATATGTTAATTCTAAACCACATTTCCAAATCAAACAAAACATGATTCACATTTTAATAATAAATAGTTTTCTAAATTAAACAAAACATGAATCACACCAACTAGAACCATATTTTAATAATAAACAAAAGAATATAAGTTCAAAGAGTAATAGCATAAAAGATCAGATATAAACGATAAGAATTTTAGATTTCTAATTGTAACTAAATAAAAACAATGGCGAAAATCAAAATCCTGACTAATTTGTAAAAGGTAACCTATTAATTTTCAAAACAATTATTTATATTTGTAATATAATTGAACTGAGAAAAGTCAAGAAAAGAAAAAAGGAAAAGTGAACATACATAACACTAAAAAAACAAATACCAACGTTGAAAAAACCCTCAAATTCAAAATGTCAAACCAATTTTAGACCATAAAAAAATAATAAAATTAATTTATGGGTTTAAAATAGATAGAAATCAAGAATTGAAGAAACAAACAAATAGCATTAGAAGGAAAACTTACCTGGAGCGAGATTGAGGAGCGACAGTTGTTGTAGAAATGCGAAGCCAAACCACGAGATGAATCACCATGTCGAGAGGGAGGTAAATCATGAGAGAAATTGAATGCAAGAGGGAGGGAACAGGAAAGGGGAGGGAAGCTAGATAAAGGCACAAGAAATTATACGGAAGAAATTATGAGAATGAAAGAGAGAGAGTGTGTGTGTGTGTGTGCAAAGAGTGAGAGAGATGAAGGAGACGAAGACAGGGGAAAAGGGCAAATGCCCTTTTTAACCTTCTAACTTAGCAACGGAGAAGACAAGTGACATGGCAACCATTTCACTTATTCACTTAGCGACGAAAAAAGTTCATCGTTATACATATAATGTACTTAGTGACGGATAAAATCAATTGCTAAGTACAAGTGAAATGACAATTGTTTCACTTATTTACTTAGTGACATATCTAATATATTGCAATCAACACAATCCAAATATAGTGATAAATAATGTT
Source organism: Omphalea diandra (assembly GCA_949677035.1). Classification (NCBI taxonomy): domain Eukaryota; kingdom Viridiplantae; phylum Streptophyta; class Magnoliopsida; order Malpighiales; family Euphorbiaceae; genus Omphalea; species Omphalea diandra. The sequence goes on from CATIWR010044809.1 coordinate 29,449, forward strand.
GCATCACTAAAATCATTGAAATATTTTAAAGACTATTAAAAAACTATCAATATAGTCCTTATTGCCTCATTAATGGTTGTTATGAATGTTGTCAAGGTCATTAAATGGTTCATTGGCTCAGTAACTAGTTTGAATGGTTGTTGCCTTCTATTTTCCTTTTCTTGGAAATGGTCATTAAGATTATCCCATGAGCGTTAAACCTTCTTATAATGATCATCATGAATTTTTAATAGTCATTGAGCAATTTCTATTTTACACATACTCCTTAGTCTTATTTACAAGGCTTTTTTAAATGTATTGTATAAAGTACTAAAGGGGGTGAATATGGCTACGACAAATATTGTAAATATAAACTTCAATGCTCAAGCACACACAAGAAAAGAGAGAAGGAGAAAATGATGGTGACACTAAGATTTATAAAGGTTTGAGAATAATCTTCCTTACGTCCATTCCTCCACTACCCTTACTAGACCCTTTCCATCTTTTAAAAGCTAAGATACAACCAATCCTTTTACAGGCTAAGAATGAATCTTTACACTTTATTTTCACTAGACTCAAACTGATTTTTTTTTCTAGCTTAACACTAACTTAAATAAGATAGATTTTATATACTACCTCAATTTTATCTAAACTTGTTCTAAGTAAAAGTTAAACCTTTCACAATGAAGATTTGTTAATTTAAAATCCAAACTAACCAATGATTATCCTTACACAAAGTATACAAATAGTGCTTAAGGAGAATCTCTCATTTCAACCCTTTACAAGTATCAAAGCCAAAACATGAAGAAAAAATGGAAGGAAATACTTGAAGCCTTGAATGTTTGACAAAACTTATTTGTGCACTTAAAATATGTTAAGTAACTGTCCATAGGTCATATAGATGTTCTTATATAGCCCAAGTCCATTTGACAAGTTAGAAATACCCTGGCCATTTCCAATTGTTATTAGGTAAAACTAGTCGTTACATGGTTAAACAGATCATTCCATTAAGTGCGTTAAAGCCTCATTATCTCATCACTAAATTTCATTCCATAAAACGATGCCAAATTTAGCGATTAAATAATGATGGATTTCAACTCTACTACAATTTCCCTTTGTTATTCACTATTTCATTGCTAATTTCATGTCCTCATGATTCCATCATTAACAAGCAATGGATTTAGTTTTGTTGCTAATTTCCATCGCTATTTTAAAGCTTTCTTATAGTGATATGTTTAGCACCTTTTAATATTTACCATTTTTATAGAAGAAAATTGCTATAAAAGTATTATTACAATAAATTTTTAGTGACTTGGTAATGGTGTCAACAACCTTAAGTCTTGAAATAAAATTTAGTAGCCATAATACAAGAATTATAGCTTCATAACATGCTACAAACTCTACTTTCATAATGGATGTGGCAATGATAAATTGTTTGACACTTATTCATGAAATTGCCCCTTCTGCTAATGAGAATGGATAACCAAATGTTGACTTTTCTACTATTAAGACATCTAGTAAAATTTAAATATGAATATTGAATCACTTCTAACTAATCAGATCTCCTAAATATATGCATATAATCCCTAGTTCTTTAAAGATATCTTATCACCTACTTTGCAGCTTTCTAGTGGTCAATTTTAAGGTTGCGATGATATCGGCCTAGCATGCCAATTGTGAACCTAAAATTAGGTCTTATGCAAGCTTGCAAATACATAAAACTACCATAATAAAAGCATAAGGAATAGATTGCACTTCCCTATGTTCTACATCATTCTTTGGACATTACATAAGACTAAATTATCCTTTTTCTATATTGGGATAATACTTGTTGAATATTTATTCATATTAAATCATTCAAGAATTTTCTTAATGTTAGCTTTTTAAGAGAATCCTAATAGTCCTTATGATCTCTTTCTAAATATTGAAAATCCAATTACATATAGGATGCTTCTATCACATCTTTCATCTTAAAATTCTTAAAGAGAAAATCTTTATTCTCATACAAAATGCCTAAATCACTAGTAGCAAGTAAAATATCATCAACATATAAAAAAAAATAAATGCATTGATCAATAATATTTTCGTGAAAATTAAAAAGATGTGATAGCATCATTAAACTTAAGATACCATTTCCTAGAAGCTTGTTTAAGTCTGTATATTTATTTCTTAACTTTACAAATCATATGATCCTTTTCTTCTATGGAAAAAACTTTAGGTTGATTCATCTAAACTTCCTCCTCTAGATCCCTATTAAGAAAGGTTATTTTCATATCCATTTAATATAACTCTAAATCATATTGTGCTACTAAAGCAATGATAATTCTTGATGAATCTTTCCTTGAAATAGGTGAAAAAGTCTTTTTATAATCAATGTCATCACTTTGAGTATAACCTTTCGCAACAAGTCTAGCTTTACATCGTTTAATATTACCATTCGAGTCGCATCTAGTCTTAAAGACCCATTTATATCCAACTTGTTCGGAACCTTCTAACAATTTGATGAGATCCCAGACATTATTTTTAACCATTGATTTTAACTCTTCTTTCATAGCATAATCCATCTATCAAACTTACCATTGTTAATGGCCTGTGAAAACAAAATAGGATCTTTATTAATGCCAAAATTAAAATTTGACTCTTGCAAATAAATCATTTAATCATATGAAATAGTCAATTTTTTCACCCTTACAAGTTTATTTAAGGTTATTCCACTTTTCTCAGCTTGTGGTAGGTTAGGTTCTTCATTCAAATATTGTTCACCATTGTAGTTCTAATTATTGATGTAGGAATATTTATGGATAATAAAACATCAATTCTTATTTCATTAATATCCATAATCTATTTGTTAATACTCCTACTAACTTCGCCATTCTTAATAAATTTTGTATTGTCTATCTTAGTCATTCTAGAACTATGGTTTGGGCAACAAAACCTATACCTTTTAGATTTCTCTAGATAACCAATAAAGTAATAACTGATATTTGAGAATCCAATTTCTTTTCATATGGATTATATATTCATGCTTCTGTTGGACAACCCCAAATATGCAGGTGTCTTAAACTAGGTTCTTTCCAATCCATAACTCAAAAGGAGTTTTAGAAATTGCCTTACTAGGAATCAAATTTAGTAAATACATTATGGTTTTAAGTAAATACATTGTAGTTCCAAGTGCATACATTCACAAAGATTTGGGTAATGAGGAATTACTCATCATACTCTAAACCATATCCATTAATGTTCTATTTCACCTTTTTGCCATACCATTTTATTAAGGCATGTTTGGCATAGTATACTATGCATATATGTCATGTCTTTCGAGGAACTTTGCAAACGGACCTGATTTTGTTCTGATTCATCATACTTTTCATAATATTCACTTCCTCTATCAGACCTTACTACTTTCACTTTTCTGCCTAGTTGCCTTTCAACCTCCTAAATAAAACACCTTAAGGACATTTATAGCTTGAGATTTTTAATTAATAAAATAGACATCCATCAAGTGAAAAATCATTTATGAAGGTGATAAAATACTTTCTCCATTAATAGATGAAGTATCAAAAGATTCACATATATCATTGTGTATTATTTTAAGAAGCTAAGTACTTTTTATGTTTCCTTTCTTGTTATGTTTGGTTTGCTTTCCCTTAATGCAATCCAACAAAAATGAAAATTACTAAAATTAAGATTTGGTGGAATCTCATTTTGTACTAATCTTGTAATCTTTCTTTAGATATATGATCCAAACATTTATGGTATAAGTAAGCACGAGTTTTCATTTTTCATACTAAACTTAATTCCAATATTTTGATGAACACACATTAGGTATGCAAAGAAATTAACATCAAGTTGCAATATATATAAACCATCCATAAGAATTTCAAAAAATTGAAACATCCATTTCTAACCTTAAAAGTAAACCCATTAACATTAATTTTTGATATAGAAACCAAATTTCTAGAAAGTGAAGGTACATAGGGACTTTGTATTAGATCCAAGTGACGTCTAGTATTTAGAACAAGACAATAAATCCCTATGCCTTTAATTAAAGCCTTTATTTGGTTCCTAATTAGTAAAAAGTTAGCATTTGGATTTATGCTTTGGATTGTAAGGAATCCTTTTCTTATTGAACCAAGCTCTAAGTTTTGGCCAATCCCTTTAATAATTTCCTTCCTTCTTATAGAAGTGACATTTATCTACCTTGTTTTTCTTGTTATCATCATCAATGACTTGTGAAACTTTAGTAGGTCCTTTCTTATTAAATTTCTTAGATTTTGGTTTGAAAACTTTACTAGCACTTTGACCCACTAAGTTTACTAAATGAACTCCTGGTGCCTTTAGTCTCATTTCCTCTTGAGTAAGCTTACTGGCCAATTCATTACCATCCCACTTATCCTTAATAGTGTTACAGTTAATTTGAAAAGGCTCATACTCTGGAGGCAATGAGTTCAAAATGAATTATATTAGAAAAGAGTCATCCATAAACACAGGGTCTTAATAGTGTTATAGTTAATTTGAAAAGGCTCATACTCTGGAGGCAATGAGTTCAAAATGACTTATACCAGAAAAGAGTCATCCATAAACACAGGGTCTTATGTCATGCTATAATATTAGTCATATTAAAAATATGTTGTTGCATATTTCGTGATCAATCATACTCATGGTCATGAGTTCAGCCTTTAGTGTCCCTACAAGTGAGTTATCAGTGGTATAAAAGTGCTCTTCCATAAGCTTAAGTTATATTTTTTGGACGAATAAACTTAATGTTATTGACAATTATCATTCCCAATAAAATAAGACAAAGTATGTTAGATTTGTCATGTGCCTTACATTTTAACTTATCAGTCTCCTTGCTCCCATCAGTATTGTCAATAGGCTTTTCTTCTAATAATGCCAAGTCAAGATCCAAGACACCTAAATGGAAATTAAATTGCTCACGTTATTCCAAAAAGTTTAAACAATTAAAGATAGTAATAGCAAAAGCATAAGAATCTAGGGAAATAGTTGCAAATACATAAATGCTCATTAAATTAACAAATTTAGATAATTAGATGTGGAACATAAGAAAATAGAATCTATTCCATATGCTTTTGTTGTGGGTAATCTGATATATTGATAAACTTGCACGAGACATGATATTAGGTTCGCGGTTGGATTGTTGGGACGATGCCAAAGTAATCTAGAATTGTCCATTGAAAAGCTGCAAAGAAAGTGATGAGATATCTTCAAGGAACTGAGGATTATATTCTTAGTTTATGAGATTCGATTAATTAGAACTGATTGAAAATTTGAATTCATATTTTGTTGGATATCTTAACAGTAAAAAGTCAGTATTTGGTTATTTGTTCTTGCTAGCAGAAGGGACAATTTCATGAAAAACTGTCAAACAATTTGGCATTACCGCACCCACTATATAAGCAGAGTGTGTAGCATGTTATGAAGCTGCAATTTATACTTGAAGGTTGTGGAACTTTATTTCAGTACTTGAGTGTCACACCCCATTTACTAATCATTTAAATTTATCTTTAAGTCTATCCATTGTCATTTAAAAGACCTAATTAAAATTTTTTTTTTTCATTATGTCTCTTGTTCACCACTTAGTAATTATTTACAACAAAACATACATGAATAATCAAACTAAAATACTAACTGACTGCATACTGGCCCAACCTCTATTACACAGCTAGACAGCGACTTTAAAAAGTATACTGGATGCAATCTTTAGTCTACTCTTCCTGAAATAAGATTTCATACAAAAGAATGAGTTTGCATACTCAGTAAGTAAATGCATAATGATACTTCAATCTCAAATAACGTAACAATATTTAAACATAATAACTCATCATCATATCTATGTACGAAATAAAGAGTTTTTCCTCTTAAATGCCACAGAGGCTATTAAAGATTATTGCCACACGCGATGTCATAAATTGCTACCATATAGACTATAGATATCACTGCCACAAAGACTTTCATTTTTAGTTGCCACATAGG